>PVJX010002903.1:0-118682 GCA_004027295.1 Dolichotis patagonum
CGCAGAGCCACTGTGCTCCCTTCATTATCTTAGTGTTAGATTAAGTTTTCAGTTATCTAAATGTTGTAGTTCTCTCACATACTCAAAAAAATCTTTATCTATCTTATCTATCTATCCTTCTGTCTATCCTTTTATTGTTGCTTGAATCAGGCTTTAAAAATTTAAATGGGGAAGTAACAGCAGTTAACAGGAGTGAGCATTCCTCAAGTTCTGCATTGTTATCAGGTGCTTTATTGTATTTTTTTAAATTAGTAAATCTCCATGTTTATTAAGTAGGTACACCAATTAAGATTGGGCTGGGTATTTAGCTCAGTGGCTTACACCTGCCTGGTAAGCGTGAGGTCATGAGTTCGATCCCCGGTACCAAAAAAAAAAAAAAAAGGCCGAAACCAATTAAGATTTACTGTATCTGCATAGACTGGTGGAACTGAGAGAGTTTGTTAACCCAGACACTCAGTAGGACCTTTTCAAAAATGAAGATACCGTTTTTTTTTTAACATTTTCATAGATTATAAGTTTATCATTTTTAAAAATTAATTTTAAATGTATACACAAAAATATAAAGTTGTACCTGCTAATGGGACTCTCATGTTTTAAAATCTGTAGCATTTTGTCAACAGAGATTTTTTTGATAGGCTTCTTTTGTCTTTGCTTAACAGTGCCCTTTTGATAATTTTTTTTTAAAGGGAGACATTTAGCACTTTAAATGACCTTGTTAGTTGCTGTCAGCATAAAGCTGTTGGATGTTTGACATAATAGTGTTAGGAGAAATTGTTATGCTAGCATTTAGTTAAAGAGCTTTAATCGGCACACTTTGCCTTCAATGTTTATACCGGTTATAATTCACTACAACGTTCCTCAGAAAGGATGTAGGGCACATAAGAAGATGTAGGACACATAAGAAGTGGCTTAAACTTTAAATGACCATAAACATTTTTCTTGAATGAAGCTCTTCATTTATTTTTTCTAAACTTAGGGTTTTTTCCCTCCTGTTGGAACCATAGTAGTTGCTGGTATCATCCTAACGGTATAGCCCAAACTGTACCATAATCAGTTTGCATTCTCAGATGTATTTGCCTTTAGGTGTGTGTATTTTTATGTGTATGGGAAGTTGGTGTTAAGCATTGAACCTAGGGTGTCACGTTGCCAAGTGTACACTATGCCCCTGAGCTATATCCCTAGGTTTTTTACAAAATTATTTATTTTAAAGCGGGTAAAATTTAACACAACAAAACAGAACAAAACAGGACATAAGAAAGCATAAATCTCAAAGCTACAAAACCAGAGATCTTCACTATCTATCATACTATACTGTCTCTTGTTTTCTTCCAAATGGTTGTCCACATCTTTGTATACGGAGAGTTCATACAAAACAACATAGCCAATCTTTCACAAGATGTCCAGTTCACTGGCTCCCACTTGCTAAGCAGGCGGGGGGGGGGACGAGGACATGGGACAGGGGATGGGGTGACATGAAATGTTTGATTCTCAACCCATGTGCCGGCAGGTTCACAGCCGCTCACCAGAGAGGGGAAGAGCTCCTTGTTCCCCTGGAACCCCAGGTCGCCACATGGTGCAGGTCCCAAGACGCCAGGGTCTCTCTCTTGCAGGCCGCTGAAGACTGCCACACTCACAGCCACTATTTTTTTCTGATGAATTGACCATTACATTTCCAAAGTTCTGAAATAGCCAACAGACCACAGAAAGAATTCTCTTTAGGCTCCTGTTTGAGACCAGCAGCTATAGCAATCTGCTGGCCTTGATTCAGGGCCAGTCTAGGTGTTTTTTAAAGAGCTTTCTTGGTGATCTTATTTATGTATCATACAGGTTACCCCTTTAAAGTATGATTGTAGAGTTGTGATCACCACAATTAATTTCACAGTTAATTTTCACAAATAAAAGAAATTCCATAATCATTAGTAGTTGTTACCCATTTCCCTCTCCCCTCCATTCACCCTGGCAATCACTGTCTACTTCTGTTGCTATTATGTGCCCATTCTGGACACGTTAGAAAAATATTCCTCCTGTCTAACTGTAATTATATATTTTTTGACCATCATCTCCCTATTCTACCACTTCCCTTAACCAATTAAGCCTGTGTGGTAAACCACCATTCTCCTTTCTGTTTCTAAGAGATCAACTTTATTTTTTTTATTTCACATGTGAGTGAGACCAAGCAATATTTGTCTTTCTACGCCTGGCTTATTTCACGTCATATATTCTCTAGGTTTATCTGTCATGTCATAAATGACAGGATTCTGTTCTTGTTTTTTTTTTCCTTTTTGACTTGATAGTATTCCATTATGAATCCTGTACATACCACTTTTTGGGGAGGTGGTAATGGGGATTGAACTTATAATTTTTCTGGCTCAGCCTTCTAGAGTTTTGAGTTGCCAGATCTATGCCAGCACTCTGGGTTTCTGATATCCACATTTTCTTTATCCATTTAACTGTTGGTGACACATAGATCAGTTTCATATGTTGACTATTCTGAATAGTGCTTGCAATAAAAATGGTAGTGTAGATATCTCTTTGGCACATTAATTTCATTTTCTTTTTTATGACCAGATGTGTTAGCGAGTGTCTTTGAGGTATAAAAACAAAGAAGAGTAATCATTAATGTTATAGCAGAAACTTTGTAAAGGCTGTATAGGAACAAATGTGGTAATATAACTGAGCGGGACCCTCAATTCAACAAATACTTCATTTTTAATTATTCTGTGCTACTATGTAAAAGGGCAACTCCTAAACTTTGGTCCCAGACTTCAGACAGCAGATAGAGTAGTTCTAAGGGATTTATAATTTTAAACTTAAATGGAGGGAATTCAAGAAGTAGGCTTTATCCATATGGTATTCTATATGAATTCCTTAGAAAGAACTAGGCATCTTTCCTCTTTCTTTGCTTACCTTTGACCTGAAGTTCAAGAGTGGACCATCTCTGGATGCAGGCCTCAGGGCACCAAGCTGGTTATTACATCCATAGTGGCTCTGTTAAGTCTCCTGGTTTTCACTTGGCAGGGTAGCAAGGCTGAGCAGTGCACAGGGCGGGTCATCTTAGATACAGTTGCTGCTTTACTAGTCTTTAGGCCTTTAAGCTGCTGGGAGTGCAGCTGGAGAAATCTTAAAAGAATGACAGAACCTAAACTAGACCTGGGGAGGGAATTAACAGTCTGTTATAAATAAAAACTATTGGAAAAGTTTTATAATTCTGTAAATGGAAGAAAGCTTGTAGTTATAATAGTCAAAGGAATTTATTATAGGAAAGTGGAGAGAAAGTTGGGGGAAAGTTATATGAGTAAGTGACCTGGGGGCAGTAAGAAAATTTTCCCATTCTTTGCTTCTTCATTGTACGGCCAACAGATAAGAAGCGGTTCCTGGGGCTGAAGGTGGTTCCCAGAGGTACAGCACTCACCAGGCTGTCATGAGGGTCTGGGCTCAGTCCTCAGCATGACAGAAACCACAACAAAGTCACCTCCTGGCATGAGGAATAGCAACAGTCATGTATAATAACAGTGTGCGCCCTGCCTATTGGACTTAGAGTGTGGATTGAGCAAATGTTAGACAAGAATCATTTTCCTGTGGTTTTTGCTGTTTGTCTTAGATAAAATGGGGCAGCAAGACAAAGAGCCTTTCTAGAAAGTTGATGGTAAGCAAAGAAATGTGGATTCTTACTAGTCTGAAGAAAGGAAATGTGTGCTGATAGCCATGACACTGACATCCTAGCCTCTTACTTTGCTAGTTAAGGGTATAAGTGACAAAGTGAAAGGACATGTTAGTGGAACATATAGCTTCTTATCTGTGGGAATTCTATATTTGGCACAGTTTATAATGGTCATCTCTCTGCTGAGAACCCTTTGCTGCTTGTTGCCTGGAGAATAAAGCTTAAAGTCTGCCGGCTTGGGTATTGAAAGCCTTTCATAGTGTGAACCCAGTCTCACCTTTTAGGCTCCTGATTTTCTCCTCTCCTTTTTGCAACCTAGCCTTTGGCTTTTTGATTCTTTGACTTTGTTCGCATCTTTTTGTAAGAATGTTTTCCTGCTCCTTTTCTATTGGTGAAAATGCTAGTCTTCAAGCTCCCAGCCCTTTTGTTTACACTGTTACTAGGGCACTCTTTTCATTTAGAGTAAAAAATATGTTTGGGAGTGTATTAGAAAGCAAATATGATGTTCATGTAGAGAGTCTAAACACTATGATTTCAATATGCCACGGCGATGTACGCGAAGCAGGTACACAGTAAATTTAATTACTGAACAGAGGCTATGAATTGGAGAGTCGAGTTATAATTCACCTTAAATGTTTTGGACTATTAGTAAGTAGTTGACCTCCACCCCTACTCCACTCCACCCCAAAAACCAAAAGGCGAGAATGAGCAATATACACTGCTGTGAAGTTCATGTTTGAATTTCAGGCAGACCATTCCCTTTTATCACTTTAAAAATAACGTAGGAGCTTATGCCTAGCATAAGTTGAATCTTGTTAAACTGTATAACATCAAATAGGATTTAAAAAACTCTGTATTGGGAATTAGAATAAAGTCAGATTGTGTAAATGCTCTTTTTCTTTGAATTCTAGCTTGAAAGTATTAATATCTGTTCTATGTGAACTTAATAGTCTCCCTTACAGTAGTCATTCAGGCTTCTGAGTTTCTGAACATTTTCCATTGTAAGGAATCCAGCTTTTCACACACCCACAGTCTGACTTTCTGCAAAGTAGAGTTTGGGGTCTGGGTAACAGTCTCTTACCTCGAGAAGCAGCAGGCCAAGTACATGGCGTTGGCTAGTAAAGAAAATGAAGCTTTATTCTGGCCCTCCATTTTGATCTGATCACTATCTTCTCCCACTTTTGGAGTAATAGTTTCCTTGTTTACTGTCTTGTTGCCACCAGAAAAGAGTGCTTTCCTCATCATCTTTTTTTACTTTTGTTGTGAAGGTTCTTTTCTATTATTCCCAAATAGGAAGCTCCATAATTTGTGAGTCTAACAGTGAAATGACAGAATATCTGTAAGAAGCGATTTTTCACAATTCAAACTTATTACTTACCAGTTTTGTTGGAATTCCTTGAAAAGCTAGCCTCAAAATTCTGATTTTGTTTAAGTCTGTATTTTTGACTTCTATTTTATTCCCATGTGTATTTTGCATACTGTTTGTTTCTTGGATTTGTGACTTGCATTCCAGAGAGGTCATAAAAGTTAATGCAGTACAAGAATGAGTTCAAAGTAGAAGGCACTGTGAGTCATTCATTCCTTTGCTGGGGAGCCAGTGTGCTGCTGGTAGATGTGGTTGTGTCTCTTAATGAGCTTGCTGTCAGCACAGCACAGATGTCTTCAATCCAGTAGAGCCTGTGATTCTGAGGTAAAAGCTTTCCAGGTCTAATAGGCGAGACTTGGATGTGTAAAAAGATTCTAGTGGTATTTGACCTGTAGGCTTTTCCAGCATATGTCAGTAGTCATTAATAAAATATTAATGCATTTACTTATCCATATATTTCATTGTACACACAAATATTTTTCTCCTCGGATACAACAGTTAATGACTTTAATAATTGAGTTCTTGAGAGCAGCATTTAGTGGCCTCTGACTAAATACAAGTTTCAATTGGCAGAAACAAATTACGTTAAAAACATGTCCCTATTATTTATGGAAGTTTATTGAAAAGGATAAACATGTAGAACAATCTTCTTTTGATAATACAAGGTACTATTTTGCATGCCAGATGCAAGGCATCTGTACTGTGAGAAGTGTTCATATTTCTTTTGGTCGGCGTCATCACTATTGACATTTTCTGGGTTTCTCTTCCAGGTTGATTATGATTTGTGGATTATTTGTATCTAAAACTTCTATTTCATTATTCTTGCCTCTTCCTTTGAGGATTATAGACATATGCCACTGCACTTGGCCATCGTAGACTTGCAATTATATTTTATTTGTTCTTAGTTGTGTGACCATTTACCCCTTAGAGGTGCTCAGTTCATATACAGTTTTATATACAGTTCATCTATTTTTTTAAAGACTCCTGGCACTTTAATTAAATAATGCTCAGAAATGAATACAGCTCTTATAGATACACCCTCTAGTTGCAGGTGGTTAATGTTTTCACTTAGAAATTAATAGCCGGAAGGCTGGGGGTATAGCTCAGCAACACATCTCCTTCCTGGCAAGCACAAGGTCGTGAGTTTGATTCCTGATACCCTCCCTCTCCGGCCCCCACCAAAAAATCTGTAGCTGTGTTTTTCTTGTTTTCATCGAGTGATTGTGTATTGTACCTACTGGGATTCATGTAGCATTCAGTGGAAGATAAGTCAGACCAGTATCCCCAAACTTTCATGTGTATAAATATGCCTAATAATAAAGTCATTAGTTTCATTTATTTTGAGGTTGGGTTTTGCTATATTGCCTAGGTTAGTATCTAGTTCCTAGATTTAAGTTATCCTCCTGCCTCAGCCTCCTGAATAGCTGGTATGACAGGCGTGATCCACTGCCCAGTTCAGAGTCATTAATTTTTTTTTTTTTGTACCGGGGAGCGAACTCACGACCTCATTCTTGCCAGGCTGGTGCTTATGCCACTGAGCTAAATCCCCGGCCCCTAGAGTCATTAATTTTGAAAGACTTTTGCCTGTGACAGAGCCAGGGCTGGGAACTCCAGAGAACCCAAGTTAAAAAAGGTCTGTCTCCTGAAGACTCTTAGTACAGCTTGAAGGTGATTTTTAGGGGGTACAACACTGTAAAACCACTAGGGGTTTTGTTAAGCCAGCCAAGGAAAAGTACTTGAAATTTGATTTTTTGGATCCAGTAGGCTTGTGTGAGTGTGTGTGTGAAGGAGCAGGGAGGCCCTTGATTGTTTCATGGTTTTGATGGCATTGCTGCATAGGCATCTTTATAAGGAGAGGTAAGCTTTATGGTAATTAATTCCTTTATTCAGCAAATAGTCACTGAGTACTATATGTCAGGCTTGGTTCTACATATTGGAAGAATTTTTTTCCTGTACATATTAATTTATGGTGCTATATAAGACATGTTCCTGCTTCTAGAATCTTGCAGTATAACAAGCTTTATTTCATAAATTAGTATATTATGGATTTAGAAATAAATTAAAAAACTTTGACAAGTACAAATTTATTTTGCATTATCACCTAGAGGGGAAAATGCTTTCATTGGAAGAATGGCTATGAAGAAGTCACAAAAGATTTATGTGTGAGTGATGGAATCTGAGACCAGCTAATTAGACTTGAAATAACCTTAGTTCTGTGTAGAGCCTTTACTTCTATTTGAAATTCTCTTAGTGCCTCATGGCAGCTGATTCTGAGAGGCTTAGCAAAGTACTATTCTGTGGTATAATTAAACTCTGCAGCTCTTTCTAGAAATCTAGGCATTTGTGTTTTTGTGGTTCATCATCTTCATTTCTTCCCCTTGTGTCTGTGTGTGTATCTGGGTTAAATATGTTTCATAGTATGTGTATTTCCCATTTTTCTTGTCCACTCACTGTTAATATAGAAAGTATTTTCTGTATCTTCTATAATTTTTTTCTATATGTTATGGAGTAACTATATAGTTGATCCTTTAGCTTTATTTTTCCTATCCTAGATCCAAAGCAGCTTTTTATTAATTTATTTTAAAAAAAATTTTGGAGGTTAATTTTTGGAGGGATAGCAGTAATAGGATGTCATGGATTGGACTGTGTGCTGATTTCATCTTGCCAGCTAACTCTTGCATACAGGAGGATTGGAGGAGGAGAGGAGGGAGAGGGGGAGAAGAGAGAAGAATGTTTGGCTGACTGGTCACACCTTTGAGAAGGAACATAAAACAGCTAGTCTAGTGATTGTTTAAGAGAACAAAACATTTTAAAAACATCTGGTTCTACCAGCTCACTTTGAGTTTAGTTGGAAAACACTGCAGGGGTGTGTAGACACCTCTGGGTCAGCAGTCAGTCAGTAGTCAGCCTCCATATTTCCAGCTGATGTTTCATACGTCTTGTAGTTGTTCAGTATTTAGTGTAAGGTAGTATTCTTAAGTGATCTGCCCCTCATCCTCTTTTGTTTATTTTAGGATTTGTGTAAGGAGATCCTCAGATTATTATTTCATATTAATATTGTAAAATCGAGGATAGTCTTGTGAGTTTAAAAACCTATTTATAGTCATGTGTGGTAGCGCATGCCTGTAATTTCAGTACTCAGGAGGCTGAGGCAGGAGGATCACTGTGAGTTCCAGGCCAACCTGGGCTATAAGCAAATTCAAACCTGACCTATACTACATAGTGAGACCATGCCTCAAAAATGAAAATAAAAATAAAAAACTTTACAAACCCTATTTATAAAATTGAAAGATTTAGACAACTTAGAAGCAATTTAATTCAATGTTTTTAAAACAGCCAGGTTTATTTTGATAGGCTCAAATTCCATGAGTGTTAAGAGATCAAGTTAGTTATAAATTTAAAGTTAATTTTCTTCCAGTAGAATACTTTTCAATATTTTATCCATAAACTGCACATTACATATGCAAATATTTCGTGAAATAGAGTATACTCACAATGTAGCTTTTTCAGTGAGAGCCTTTTTGCTTAAAAGTATTTCCTTTTACCGTATATCATAATATTTTTTATGACCTGTTCATTATAGCCTTAGTGTTTAACCTGTAAAAATCTATGGTCACACTTGGCTGAAAAGCTTTTTAAAAAAAAAAAAATATTGTGAGCCAGGCATGAGGTTACATGCATGTAATCTCAGTACTTGGGAGGCTGTGGCTGAAGGACCACCATGACTTTGAGGCCAGCCTGGGCTACATAGTGTGATCAAGACCAGCCTGAACTACAAAGTGAGATAAACAGAAAGTGATAAAATACATATAAAACGTATCATTTTTTAAAAACCATTTCAAAGTGTACACTTCACTGCCATTAAGCACATTCACATGGGTTATATATTATTCTGGAATCCATCTCCAGCACTTCATCATTCCATCATTAAGGCTATATTTAATGTTTCTTGGTGTAGCTCATCCTACCTGGTTCTGCCGAGTTTGAATAGCTATAGTATTTGAAGACAAAACTATTTGCTAGCAACCACACTGGCCTTTTTGTAGCTTTTTAAAAACCAAGAAGAGAAGCCTTTACACAATATTCGAATTATGGTTAGGCTTTAAAAAAAAAAAACTATTGATCAGAAGCTCTTAAGTGATATCACATACCTGGAAAATCCATATGTTTTTTAAATAAAAGAAAAAAAGGTCTAGTGCAAGTGTTCTTTGATTCTTAGGTAACTTTAAGTATTAAAGAGACATAAATGTCCCCTGTGATATCTGTATAAATAATACTTCCCTTTTAAAGTGGATAAATCTAGCTCTAAATAGATACACCATTTTATTTTGTTTGTTGTAGCAGTATCTATTGTTTTCAGGTTTCCTATTAGTTCTAAGATATATAATAAGATTTCAGTGTGTTTGAAATACACTTGTGTGCCACAAAATAGTGTCTTGATCAATGACAGAAAGCATATACCACAATGGTCCTATAAAATTATATTACCATTGATGTTGTTCCCACCTTGGTTTGTGTCTGCACAGGGACAAAATGCCTAATGACACAATTCTCAGAACATCTCCCCCTGTTGTTAAGAGATGCCTGAAACTGCCTTGGGAGATTACATTAGCTCCTGTGTACTAGAGGATTTTGTGTTAATTGTATCCTTATAACATTCAGCAACTGCCTGAAATGTAAATTTAATGTAAAACTTGCTACACTTGTTTCTGTATAAGGTAATTTATTTGGTTCTTCAAATGCCAACTTTGAACATACCAAGACACATAGTCATTAAGTAGGGGTTTGGGGCAGGTGGCTTTTAAAATCTATCTAGAAATTTGTAAAACAGTACCAAGTTGTCAAGTGTGAGTGTAGCCTATTTGAAATTCAAAAATAGAAAGGTAATTCTGAACCTGGGAATGAAACTGTTTAGGCCATCTCAGTCTATCCTTGGAGATGTGACCAAAATTGGCCAACAGTAAAAAATGAAAAAATGAAGGAAAGTTTGGGAAGAAGTTGCAGGACAAAGGCATTTAACCTTCGATCTATCCGTCTGTGGATTGAGCCCAGCGCCTTGAGCATACTCAACACATGCTGCATCATTGAGCGACATCCCCAGCCCTGAAGATGCTTATTTTTGTTTTAACTTGAGATGCCTCCCACATGCTGATTTTTGCTTTTATTTGTTTCCTCATTCTCCATTGCATTCCTCTGTTGCTGTAGGTTTCTCTCTGGGTAGTGTGGTCTTCTAAAATCCACTATTGGTTTCTCTGAGAAACTTCGGACTTTGCACAATGTCTATTGTGAAGGACCACCATGACTTGGAGGCCAGCCTGGGCTACATAGTGTGATCAAGACCAGCCTGAACTACAAAGTGAGATAAACAGAAAGTGATAAAATACATATAAAACGTATCATTTTTTAAAAACCATTTCAAAGTGTACACTTCACTGCCATTAAGCACATTCACATGGGTTATATATTATTCTGGAATCCATCCTTACTAATGTTACTAATGTTAAGTAGTGTTTCTTTTTTTTTTAAGAATTAGGAAGAGTCCAATGTGGAGGCAAATACCTGTAATCACAGTTATTGGGAGGCTGAGGCAGGAGAATCATCACAAATTCGAGGTCAGCCTGGGCTATATAGTGAGTTCAAGGCTAGCCTGAACTACATAGCAAAATCTTGTCTCAACCTTACCTCCTGCCCTGAACCAAAAAAATGTAAAGATAATTATATTTAAAAACATTGAATTATTGCTTTGGTTTTCTTTTTATTCTTTTCCAAAATCTCTTAAGGAATATATCATGCTTGTTACATTAGTGTAACAAGCATTGTTCTCAAATAACTTCCTCGCTTTGGCACTTTTGATGAAATTAGGAAGACTTTATGAGTCACTCACTCATGCCTGCTATTGTTATAAAATTATTATGAAAACAGCAAAACAGTCTATTGAAAGACTTGTTCAGTAGGAATATAATGTGGCCAAACATGTGATTTAAAGCTTTTTAGTAACTATGTGAAAACAGTAGAAAGAGATTGGGATGTAGCTCAGTGGTAAAGTGAATGCATAAGGTCTTGGATTCAAGTGTCAGCACTGGACCCTCCCTGTAAAAAGAAACAGGTAAAATAAAGTTGAATGGTATATTTTATTTAAATGATGCATCAAAACATTATTTAAAATATATTTCAATTCATATATATATATAGTTCTTTCAGTTTTTAAAACTATCTTCAAAATCTTACCACATCTCAATTCAGATGAGACATATTTTAAACGCTCTACATAGAGCATGTGGGTAGTGGCTGACACATTGGACAGTGAATCTGTCATTTTATTATCTTTCCACCAAATCAGTAATCAACAAGGATAACAACTTTTTAACTTTTCCCTGTCCATGACTGTTCAAATGGTGAGCCATAAGGAATCTAGGTAGTTCATTCTCTGAGAAAAGAGTTCATTGTTTTAAAAATGATAAACTATAAGCTGAGTATGGTAGCACATGCTTGTAATCCCAGCATTTGGGAGACTGAGGCAGAAGGATCGATGTGAGTTTGAGGCCAGCCTGGGCCATGCAGTGAGTTCAAAGCCAAGCTGAGCTATACAGTGAGCCCATCTCAAAACCTAACCAAATCAAACACACCACACCAAACTACACCAAACTGAACCACACCCAACTGAACTAAACTTCTGGTCCGTGCTTGTTACAGACTCAAGAAAGAATTGCAATTTGAACCATGTTCTTATCTTGACAGTGAATATCACATAAATGAAGTATGAATTTTCCATCTGGAGATCTATCATATTAGGGGTATTTATCTTCCTTCAGATTTAGCAGACAGCCTGGCAAATGTGAGGTCCTGAGTTTGATTCCCAGGATCCCGAAAAAAAGAAAAAAAAATTTGGCAGACAACATCCTAAATTGGAACAAAAAGCTTTAAAAAGCTTTAAAGCTTGAGAAAATAGAGGGGTGAGTGGACATTTTAAAATGGGTGATTTATTTTTCTTCAACATGACTGCAAGGTGCTTTTTCTCCTAAAATATAAGGGAACGAATTTCATAGAGCATTTCTGTGGTCCAAAGATTTTTGTTGGGTAATATATAAAATTAATACATTAGATGAATCAGATTAAGTTTTCCTGCCTTTTTGTATATAGGGACTTCTTTTTGTGTATACTTCTTTCTCTATTTTGGTGACAGAGATTGTGAGTCAGGTTTTTAAAGGAGGGTAAGTGACCGTAGAATAGAATTCATTGTCCAAATTGCAGCACCTTCTATGTGAAAGAGTGCTGATGGTAGTTGTTGTAACAGCAGGTGTTAAACCCGTCTGTCCAGGTAAATTGGAACACACTGTCAGCCTGGTTAAAGGACACTGTTATAGCTTTGTGATTTTTCTCTTTTGGGAACCCTGGTATGTTGTAGGAAGTGAGGTCATGAAATTATCAGTGTTAATTTCCTGATCTGTCAGTGGGGTCCCTTTCACCTCAGAGCGTTGATCACTTTTTATTCTGGGAACACTGAACCTGAGAGGCTGAATAAAAAGGAAAAGGTGGAAAAAAATAAACAGATTGAACATTTCCCATCCCTTGCAAGGTTTTGTAGGCATGACCCTAATGTGACACAAAAAGGTTTCCTTTTAATTGTGCAATATTATTTTAAAATTCTAGATTAAGAATTCATGAAATATTTTAAAAACTGGGCACTTTTTTTTCCTAAGCACACTTTATTGCAAGACATCAATTACATGTTTGATTTTTATGTGCTCTTATTTTTAGGCCTTTTGTTGTGCATCTTTGACGGAAATGTCATAGTATTGATGTGGATAATCTAACTACATGATCCTGTAACTTTTTTTTTTTTTTCATATTGTGGGTATGTGACATGATGCCACGTGCCTTTGCTTACACATCGTTTTGGTGGAGATACTGATTTTTTCAGATATAAAAGTGTATATGTCACGAAGCTGACTTTTGGGCACACGTTTATATACATAGATGTGTGGACTTGTGCAGCTACCTGCCCAGTCAGGATGCGGACCAGCTGTATCGCCCTTAAAATTTTCATGTTGCCTGTTTGTTATGGAATGCTTTGAGCTAGTCTGTGTTTCTGTACTTTCACAGCTTGTCACACACATGGAATCAAGTAATTTGTAACATTCGGAGATGGCTTTCCTTCTCTCAGCAGAATGCTTTTGAGTTGTATTCATACTGTTGGGTGTACCATGATTATTTCCTTTTCGTTGCTGCGTAAGATTCTGTAGCATGGGTGTGGCATAGTCTGTCATTCATCGCATTTAAGTCTTCAGTCACTGTTTCTTCCAGTGATCTTCCCCTGCGGCATATGTTTTCTCTCTGATGACATGTTATGTACCTGTTGGTAATGCCACTCAAGTTCTTAAGGTTCTGGCCTCCTTTGAGGCACTTCTGTAAATTCCTCACTCTCAGCTATTCAGCAGGCAATTTTGGACACTTATGTTTTCCATTGATGGTCATGCAGCTGTTTTCAGTTTTCTCTATAATTAAAAAGTATTGCTGTGAACATTCTTGCACAGGTCTCCGGGGTACATGCATCAGGCTCTTATTAATGTTTTTTCCTATTAGTAGAGTTGCTAGGATACAGGGTTTGCATATCTTTATAAATGTGGCCCAATGTCGCATCAGTTTACTTTTTCAATAGCAGGTTACGGGTTTAAAATGCTCCATGTCCTTTCTCACACTTAATGTTGTCACACTTTTTATTTTCTATGTATGTGATGGGTATGAAATAGAATCTTTTATTCTTTTAAATGATTTTTCTGATTCTGAATGAGGTCAAACATTTTCTTATACTTATTGGCTATTCATATTTCTCCTGTGAATTTCTCATTTATATCCTTGTTTTCTATTTAAAATAAAGCTTTAAGGACACCCAGCCTTTATTTAAAAGATTTTTGATGCAATTTGGCTGTTTTAAATATTTGTCTTTGTATCATGAAACCCTCTTGATAGTCTCTGGTAGTTTATCTTTTCAGATCTTTTAGTTCAGAAATTATTCCTTATGTTCTGCTTTTGAAAGTTTGTGCTGGGCATGGTGGCACACGCCCATAATCCCAACACTTGGGAGACTGAGGCAGGAGGATCATTGTGAGTTTGAGGCCAGCTAGCCCACATAAGCAAATTTAAGGCCAGCCTGCACTGTGTAGTAAGACTTTACTCAGACCAAAAAACCAGAAAAGTTTGCACATTGTTTTGATACATTCTATGGACTGAATGTGTTTTCTGTGTAAATTTAAGTTGGTGATAAATTTCATTAGCCAAAACATTTAGTTTATTAAAACTAACCAGCATATACTTCATTGGTAGACCTCATATCTGGATGAGCAGCCAGTTTTAATTTGGGTATTGTGTTAGTTATTTTCTTGTCACTGAGACACAATAGCTGGCACTCAGAACTCTAAGGAGGAAAGATTGATTTTGGCTTAGTTTATCGAGGTTTTAGTCCATAGTTGGTTGGCTCTAAGACAAGATTGCATGACTGCACGGCATGGCAAAGAAGAAAGACCTCATGGTGTGGCAGGCAGAAAGCCGAGAAGATCAAGAGATGAGGAGGGAGATAGACTTCCCAGTCCACACCTCCAGTGACCCACCTCCTCCCACCCACACATTTAGCTATAAACGTATCAGTGGACTAATCCACATGCTCCTATGATCCAGTTATCCCCAAACCCTACGTATATAAATGTACAAGGCTTTGGGTGGACATCTGGATACAAACCATAACAGGTATATCATACAAAGTTGCTATTAATAAAACATTGTACCAGTGACAACACGTTTGTAGTTGCATAGCGCACCAATATTTAATTTTGGAATTGTAATTCTTGAACTTGCCCCGTGTTTCTGGCTTTTTCCTAGTCTGGTTTTTTGGTTGGTTTGGTTTTTTTTTGAGGTCAGGTCTAATTGTGTAACCCAGGCTGGCCTCAAACTCACTGCAATCCTCCTGTTTCAGCCTCCCCAAGAACTGAGATTACAGGTGTGTGCCACCACACCTGATTTGTAGTCCTTTTTCAAAGCCAGTTTTCTTTGTGGTGTACTTTTTTTTTTCATGAGATATGCTCTAGCAAATAAGAATATTAGTCATAACTAATGCAAGTTCAATAAAATAACTTCTTGATAAATATGATAAGTGCACTTTAGTGATAGCCCATCAGTGTTAACTGAGTAGCAGCTCTCTGCTCATCTGCCTGATTGTGATATAGGGGGCTTTGTCTTTGAGAGATTATTTTACCAGATATCCAGTGTTTCCTGCCCAGATGGAGCAACTTGAGTCACGTGAGTCTGGCCTTGCTCTTAATAGAGGTCAGTTTATATATAGTCAGTGTAGTTGTCAAGTGAAAACCAAAAGTTTCGTGAAGGTAATTCCTTGCAACTTTTTTGGGCCAGGCTTTTTGCTTCTTGCGCTTTTGGCAGTAATAAGGAACCTGAAGGAAAGGGCAGGGGAATTTGTTTAGTTTGAGGACTTGTTTCAGTTGTAGTTTCAGTTTTTAATTCCCCATGTTTAGGTGATTGCCTAGACATTCCTCATTTATTAAGTGGAGGCAATTATCTCTTGCCCTGAGTGCCCCTGGGAGATGTTTGAATTGGTAGGAAGACGTAGGGCTCCACATTTACTGCTTTTGTAGGAGTAGCATTTGCTGCATAAAATGCTACTTAGTAAGCCAAAGGAAAACAGCAAATATTGCCAGACAGATAATGATGAAGCTGATTCTGCCAGCTGTCAATACTCGTGCCTGCAGAAATTTCCTAATGGTGGTTACCTTTTGATAGAATCACTTGTGTATTACCTCAATAATACTATAATAGTGTTATAACAAGATTCTAAAGAATTAAAAGATGATGAAGTTTGTATGGGCTTGACTTTGTAGGATGTTTGTACTTTTTAAATTAAAACAAATTTTTTTGTAGTTCTGGGTTATCAAACCAGTGGGAGTCTATCACTTAGCTATAGCTTCAGCCCTTTTTAAGTATCTTTTTTTTTTTTATTCTCAAACAGCATTTCATAAAGTTGCCCAGGCAGGACTTGAACTTATGGGCGTCTCTCAGTGATAAGATTACATGTGTGCCACCACGTTTGGCTTGGAATATTTTTATTCCTGAAAATGCTTTTAAACTTTCCTTTAAAGTACACTGAGGTATCTAAAACACAGGTTTTTTATAATTATCTGTATGGTGTTGGTAAAAGTAATTATTTCTATACATGTATTACTGTATAATAAATTCTCTTGTGCAGGATCTCAGAGGTTAAATGGCACACCGAGGATATTATCACTATTCAGTGACAGGTCCACATTTGAATACAGAGCTTCTTGGTGTCTGTCACACTAGGATGATTCTTGAGTGAACAGAACAGTCTGTAGTAAGTCCATAAGGTGCCTTATGCCTAAGTGCTAGGAAAATACAGGCATTGATGATGATGGGACACTCTCTTAGTGCTGTACTGATGATACAGGTATAGCTAGCTTTCTGGCAGTGGAAGTAAGTGTGAATAGCAACAAAACAACAACAAAATTCGAGTATGTTTGGAGCAGCCTTAAAGGAAATATAAGATCTGTTGCCAGTCTTAGCTGTTTTGGGTCTTGCTTGCTGCTTGGATCATGGTACCATTCAAGTACAGGATTGGAAGCCTATTAAATCCTCTAATTTGCAGGTCTGTGGTAAATATGTGTTACTTGTAACCCAGCTGTAGATGTCTTGAGACTATAAGCTTGGAATTTATGACAGTAGAAGTTTTAAATATCCCACATGTAGCAGTATGAGTAGCAGGTTCCCCAAAGGGAGTAGGGTCGAATATCTGTTTTAAGGTTAAAATGAATAGCAGGCAGTTTTTGAAGAATACTGTTTCCCAGTCTACGGAAAATGTATTATGCCACAATGTGTAAAACTGGTGGTTTGTGCATGTGTCGTGTGTGTAAGGAATGGTAATGAGTTGACCTATCTTCCTTCCTTCCTTCCTCTCTCCCTCTTTCCCTCCCTTCTTCCTTTTCTCTCTCTCTCCCTTCTTCCCTCCCTCCCTCCCTTCCTTCTTCCCTTCTTTCCTTCTTTCCTTCCTTCCTTCCTTCTATTTCCAAACCAAATAGAGCACTGAATTTTCTTTTCCTGATTGCAACGATTGACCTTGCACCCCTTACATTTGTATTGTTTATTATGTTTATTATGTTTCTCCACTGAGATAAATTTTCTCTCATAAATTAAAATGATCCACGAGAGGAATGGGGATGTAGCTTATTGTTCGAGCATTTACCTTATTTGTGAAAGGCCTTGCATTTGATCCGCTGAGATAAGATACATCCAAAATAAAAATAGATGGTGTGAGATAGCAGCTATATCACAGAATTCATTGCCTTTATTAAATGCTAGATACCAGAAACTTTTGTATTTATAAATTGTTATGTAGTGTGCTAGATTTTATAAAAATGCTTGCCCATTTTCAACAAGTTTACTTCAGTATCTCAAGGAGTATCTTGGGGTGGGGTAGTGCTAGGGATCAAACTCAAAGCCTTGTAAATGCTAGGTAAGTGCTGTGCCATTGATTTGTATCCTTTGCCCTGAAATATTTTGTGAAGTTGATGGTATTCATTTTAGCAGTTAAATCTTAGAAGGATTATGATACTAACAGTTACAGTGTATTTATTATATGCTTATTAGATGCCTGGTACCATAGGAAACTCTTGTAACTTGTATCATTTTACATAATCCTTGAAACCACAAGTACTATTTCCAATCCTATTTTCCAGATGAGGAAACTGAAAGTAGTTAAGTAACTTGTCCTAAATTAGAAAGCTAATAGTAATTAGTGCGGTAAACAAGTAGAGTCTTCACTAAGGAGAGGCTTCTGTTTGAATTAGAAAAAGTTACCCACTGCGGTGAACCAGTTAGGCAGCCAGACTTCTCTTCCCTAGTCAAGAAGTGTCCACTCTCAATGATGTCTTGGTGAGCTCTGTATGGGCCAAATCTCAGCCCCACTTTGCTTACTTAGCGCTGTGTTTTTTGTTTTTTGTTTTGTTTTGTTTTGTTTTTGGTGCTTTTATACTTTGCACAAACTCCTATCCCAATGAGTTGTGGATATTACATGAATTAAATCTACAAAGCACTTATAGTAGAGCCTGGCACATATAGTAAGTTCTCTGTAAGTGCTAGCTTTTGTTTTTATTAACATTGTGTCATTATAAATTTGTGCCTAAAGCCCATAATTTAAACCAAGTTAAATTGCTGAAACACAAATGATCATCTAAATCTAAATGTGATAGCTCTTGAAACATGTATATGCCTGCACATGAACCAGATAAGAAGTTTTAGATGATACCAAAATATTTGGCTTAGGGGTAGTTGCTCTATTGAAACCAACCCCCTCCCACCATCCTGGAGGGCAAGAACAGGGCCTCATTTGTGCCACACAAGCACCATTCACTGAACTGCATCCTTAGCCTCTAAAACGTGGCCTTAACAGAGGTTTCCACAGCCATATAGTATTCCCCATTCATTTGTTTTTAAACAGTGTTGGTACTGTGTGGTGATGTCAGCTTATGTTTGGACTGTTAGTATTTAAGAGCTGCATTTTCAGCAGATTGCTTTGTTATAGCCACTAATAGTTATTTACACATAAAATTATGTAATTTTTTCTTTTTCTTTTTTTTGGGGGGGGGGTACTGGGGATCAAACTCAGAACCTTGTGTTCACCAGCCAGGTGCTTACACCACTGAGCTAAATTCCTTGCCTCCATAAAATTTTTTTCCAGGATCAATTGGGGAGCCTATTAGGAGAAACTGCATAATACACTGAATAGTTTTTTTGACTCTTGGAGGCTGTGATAAAATTATTGTTTCTGTATCCACTCAGTATACCTCTGAGCGGTTTATAATAGCACTTTGCTCTGTTCAAAGAACAACTCAATCTGTTTTCTTGCCTGTCTGCTTTTTCTCCCTTCCCTACTCTTGTCTTCATTTTAGTATGTGTCTTGAGAAATCAAAGTTTTGCTCTCAGACCATGACCTCAGATTTTACTTTTACTTATAAAGAACTATATGAAAGTGGATAAGTATATGAAAAAGTAAATTAACATTTTAGAAAGCAGTAAATGGAATGCTGTCTACTAGATGATTTTCGTCAATCAGGACCACATCAGGAAAATAGAATCCATTTCAGGTATTTAAAATGGAAAGAATCCGCTGCAGGAAAATTACTGTAATATAGTTAGCAAAAGAGCTAATAGCTAGTAGGAAAAGGTGCGGTGATTTGCAGATTCGCAACAGGAAGTCACCACCATCACTTCTTCCAGCTGAAGAAACACAGGAAGGTGCAACTTTATGGCATAGGGAGTACAAATATTGTTTGGGAAAAAATAACCAAAACATAATTAGATTGGGTAAAGACAATTACAGTGTGCTCCATTTCCATCTTCCCCTATTTCCTCTACCCCTAAACACAGAAAGCTCTGTTCAGAAATTGCTGTTTTCAAATACAAGGTTTTTGCTTTCTCCCTGAGGTGCCAGCCTGTGCATTAGTGCTAAAGAGTAAAAGCATTTTTTTAAAAAGTCAAAAAATTAGAATAACATCCTGTAGTTTTTACACTTTTATAATCTCTGAAAGGAAGAAAAGAATTTATGCCTAGCTCGCAAAGTGGTCTGATGAGGTCATTTGAAAGAAGTATTTGTAATACCTACCAAATACAAGACCGTGTTCACTCTCAATGAAGAACGGTGACCCTCTTCTCCCTGAGACTATTCTGTGGAGCAGCCCTCTGTTGTATCGTGTCCACAAATATGGTTGTATACAGTACACACAGATGGCATGTGAAGTCTCTGTCATCCAGGGAAAGTGAAACGTAACTAAAGCAATTCATGCCTCTCTTTTGAAACCATGAATAGGCAGCTTTCAGTTACTGGAAATAATTCTTTTACTTCAGTTTGCCTCTGGATGGATAGATCAGGCTCACTGATGAGTGTTGGCCAAGACATAGGCCAGTGACTTTGCTGAATGTACCTTTTTTTTTTGGGGGGGGGTTCTGCAGCAGATATCACAGAACCACAAGGCTAATTAAATTGTGTTTTTCAAAGTTCTCTGTTTTCTTGGCTGGATACATATATATTTTTAAGTTTTATATTTTATAAAAATTTATATATAAATTTTATAGAGTTTTAAATTTGGTACATATATATTTTTAAAATTTTCCTTTTCCATAGTAATACTTATATTTTTTATTGAAAAGAGGTTTGGGAGGGTTGTTTTATTTTTGTGTTTTTTGAAACATAGCCTTGCACATTGGTCTTGAACTTACTATGAGCTCAGGCTGGCCTCCCACTCACTGTGATCTTCCTGCCTCAGCCTCACAAGTGTGGGGATAACAGACATGTGCAGTTTTAAGATAGACTTAAGAAATACCATGAGAGAGGACAATGATGGTGCGCTTGGAAAAGGAAGTTTAAAAAAATCACCATTTAATGTAATGCATTTCAGAATTAAAAGACTCAAATTCTTTTGTGACTCTGCATTTTGTGTCATTACATTAATGTCTGTTCCTCAGATCTCCACTTAGAATGATAGTCCTTGTCCTCATCTTGGAAAGTTAGATGAGGTTTAAACAAAATTTGCTTTCAGAAGGGAGAGCAGTCTTTTGAAGATGGGAGGAGGAATGGAGGAGAGAGGATGGAGATGGAAAAACTCCCTGCAAAGGAAATACTAACCCTGTACAAGGAAAATGATCATTATGTACTGCAGACATGTACTAAGAAAAATGAAGGTTGAAAAAACTCCTTTCAAATAAAAAAACCGTCTCGGAATAAAAATAAGGCGATAATGTTTCTTATGGGCTCAACGTTTATGTCGCCCTCTAAGGTCACACATGGAAGCCTTAACCTCAGTCTGACCATTTGGAGACAGGGCCTCTGAGGTGAGAAAGGTTACATGAGGTCACAAGGGCAGCACTCTCACCTGACACAGAGGAGCCACACCACAGCTCTGTCTGCTGCTACCCCAGGACACAGCTGCATGGCTGTTGTCTGCCTGCAGGAGAAGCGCCCTGACTGGAAGTGGACCCTGCTGGACCGCCATCTGAGATTTCTGTTCCCCATATCTGTGAGAAAATTAATTTCTGTTGTTTAAGCCACTCACTTTGTGATACTTTATTACAGCAGCCCGAGCATACTAAGATATTAAGTTTATATGCTTTTTTAGTGTATCTGTGGGGTGGCTCACTACATTGTCCAGGTTCATCTTGAATTTCTGAACTCACCCAATGCTCCTGCCTCAGCCTCCCAGGTAGGTGGGACTACAGGCATGTGCCACTGTACCTGAGTTGATACTTCAAGTTTAGATCTTATAGGCCTTTGAATTAGTTTGAGAAATGACTTCCTGAAAAAACAAAATCATAATGCCTAAATGTCACAGTATAAGAGAAAAGAATACTAATCACCAATTTTAGATTCATTTTTATTTTATTTATTTATTTAGTGGTGCTGGAGCTAAAACTCAGGGTCTCACACATGCTAAACATCAGCTGTACACAGGCCTGCACTCCCAGCCCCAGATACATTTTTAATAAATGTTTTTATATGGTAGACCTCACAAAACTCCTGAATAATAGGTATTTTATCCCTATTTTGTAGACATCAACTAAGGCTTGCCCATGGTCTTCCTATTAGTAAGTAATGGGCTGAGATTCTCACATGATTCTTCAGAAGCTTTTCAATTATGCCCTGACTCCGTATATATTTCTACTAGTCATATAAAGCTCAGTAGATTGCCAGGCAGAATACAAAGGTTAGTGCCATGTGCAGGTGTTGGAATTAGGGGGAAAAATTAGACTTCTGCTCCAGCTCACTCATTTTATGGATGAGAAAGCCAAGGACCAGAGAATTAATGCATTGACTTTAGATTATAGATCTAATTAGTAAAGTGTAAAGATCAATACCTATTAATGTTTTACAATCCATTTTTAAACCTGTTTAAATGCAAACCATTACCAATGAGAGTCATCAGAAGATGCTGAACAAAAGATTTGAGTTGCAGGAGTGAAAGAAATTTGCCTTCCATCCTCTGAATGTTGTCTGAAATGAACTGACAATAGAGAGATTAACAGGAAAAAAAGCATACAAATTTATTAATATGCAGGGGGCCGTTGCAAGAAGCTAATCACGCAATAGTCCAATGAGGTTTAGAAAGTTACATAGAGTTTTCATGGGGAAGAAGATGAGTAAGTGGAGTCATCATAAATGTTGAGGAATCATAAATTTCAGGAGACTTGAATGGACTAAAAGAACAGACTATAGTTAGTAAATTATCAGAGACCTGCCTAGATCACCAATCTCACAAATGAGTATACAGTGAAGGCCTAAATAAATGAGACAAGTGGTATGATTTTAGGGCTCCAGGAGGATCAAAACCCTCTGCAGAGTTCGAGACTCTAGGGGCTACGACAAGGACTATCTCTGGGTAGCCCATATTTATTTAGTATTGGAACAGGAAGGGGTTAGAGTGGAAAACACAACAAACCTGAGCAGGACTTGGGAGGGGTTCAAGGACCCCTCCAAGTAAAAGATTATGTTAATTTAGAAGAACTATCCTAGGAGAAAGTCTCCAGGTGACTTTCACTACTGGAGTGGAATGCCTGCAGCTGCAATCTCTATCTTATTGATTGGGGCTGGAGCCATTTGTCCTCAGCTGTGGCCTGTCTTGCCCTTTGAGGCTCTCTTTGTTCTCAGTTCAGCCATGCCACAGCCCTGCATGTGTATTCAGCTTCAACAGCTCCAACATTACATGATTTTCTGTGAAAACTAAAAGGACTGAAGAACAGGCAGTAGGTTGTGACACAGTGGATCTAAGTGTGGTGACGTTGCTGGTAGCGGGAACCTCAGGGAGGGGGCTGAATGCAGTTGTGCTCCTTTATTCATTGTTCCAGTCTTTAGTGAGATATGGGAATTTCAGAGAAAAGCCACTTCCAGTACCTGCTAATCTCCAAATGCTTTTAATTTAAAATAATCAGCTCACCAGGCATTCGTACCTCGGGGTGATGGTCCCTGGACTCCAAGTTGAATGTTAGAGCCAACATTAAAGCCACAGAATAAAGCTAAAATTAGAATCTTTCTACTTTGTTTCTCTCAAAGAATAGAAGTAATCATTGATAAGCAAGACGCACAAGATTGATATGCTATTTACAGACCTGTGTTCATCTTGCAAAATAGATCCTAAGGTACAAAGAAAATGAAGTTATCTTATGGCCACAGTATCTTTTCTCACTTTGTCACATGATGGCACTTTATACTATTTTATGATAACCACAGTCATGCCTTCATCTGATACCCTGAAGTTCTTTATTAACTATGCAGAATGACTTCCAAAATTCCATTTCAAATTCACTGGGCTAAACTACAGTAGGCTGTATTCCCTGTGGGTCATTAAATTTTCTGATTTCTAGAGGCCACTTGGATTCCTTGTTGCATTCCTTTCCTTTCCCTATATTCAAAACTGAAAGTGATGGTTCCAGTTCTTCTCATACATCTATCTTTTTGACTGTCTGCAGTTGGAAAGTTTTCTGATTTTAGATGGTGAGATCAGATTGGGCCCACTGGATCTTAGCTGAGGATTTTAAACCCTTATTTCAAAATCCTCAACCTTAACTCACATTTGTAAAGTCTGTTTTTGCCATTTATGGTAACACAGTCACAAATTTTGAGGATTTAGGCATGGGAGTATTTTATTTAGGGCCCTTATTTTGTCTGCCATGCCAAGACGGTATGGATTATTCTGGTACTGACCTCACCATCAAGATTCAAAACTTCCAGGAAAAGGTGAGCTGTGTCCTGAATTGGGGAAGGAGTATGGAGTGGTACCTGCTTGGGGTGGGGGCTGTCAAGGAGAGTGTGGCAAAAACATTTGAGTTAAGGAGAACTATGAGTACTGTAGCTATGCAGGTATGAAATAGAATGACTTTTAAAGTTATTTATTTAAGGAACCGTAAATTCATTCAGAATGTATGGAGTGTTGGAATAGGGAGACATAGAGATGGAGAGAAAAGTTTGGTGCTGGCAGGACCTGGCATACTGCCCAATCTATCCATGCACAGTGGTATGATATTGAAGGATTTGAAAGTGGGAAGTAAGAGATCAGATTTCACTTTAGATAGATCATTTTCACCTGTCTGGTGGAGGAATAAGCTGAAAGTAAGAGACAGTGCAAAAGCTGTTATTCATATATCTTTATGTATAATTCATTTGATTAAATTTTTGGCATAGATAACTGGGTCATTCCTTCAGAGATAGGAAAATGCAGAAAGGAAGTCCTAAGAGAAGTAAGCTGATGATAAGGCTGTCTCTGCACTGCCTCTCTTGCACACGACACATGCAAGTAGAAAAAAGGAAAAAACCTTATAGGAAGTTACTAATTTTCTTATCCAGTGGCTCTTTACCATCAGTAAGCAAAAACAGTTCAGGTTGAAGTGTTAGGTTTTCTATTCAGAAAAGCAAGCTTTTGCCCTTTGGCATTCACTCCAATGTTGACTGATTACACATTTTTGCCTTTCTCTGCGCTGTGACTTTCAGTTCCACTCAGTCCCATAAGGAATGGAGGGAGGATATTATAGACGTCTGTATCAGTTTGCTTTTCTTTTCCTTCTTGTGCTTGACGATTGAGCAAATTTCTAGCTCAGTTTAATGGACTGTAGGATCTTGGCTATAGTAGGAACTTGTTACTTGAAGATATTAAAAAAGAAAGTTCAGGGAAGATGGTTGCTGATTGGCAAGTGGAATTTACATGTAGACATGGTATTTTTTCCTCTTACATTTATGCAGCATTTTAACTGCTGCATTGCCAGGAATTTCAGCAGTTTGGAAGGATGAGTCTAGTTTGCATGGTAGCTGAAAGGTACCGTAAACGTGTTGTAGCTCTCATTCCCAGGTATTTCCTGTTTAGCAGCTGGACTGAGTTCTTATATGCTCTACTTCAACTATAAAAACACTTAAATGGTAATTGTAATTTTTCAGTAGGGAGACTACACAGTAGGGAGTAGTTTACATTTGCATTTAAAGAATTGCATTCCCTTAAACAATTTAGGGTTATATTTTTAATATTTCTAATTGACATGGGCCACAGCCTGTTCAGAGCCATAGTGAAATATAATTGCCATGAAGTTCTAGGTGGATATATATGATTTTTTTTAATCATATGAAGAAAAATGAGATCAGGAGAATGGTTTGCATTTCTACAGCAGATTTTCTGTTCATAATTTGGAGATTTATATAGATTTATTAATAATCACAACTTTGGGAAGGGTTTGTTTTTGTTTTTTGTTTTTTATTTTTTGAGACGGGCTCACTATGTAGTTAGTGCAAGTGAGTCTTGAACTTGTTATATAGCCCGGGCTGACCTCGAACTCACAGCTCTCCTCTTTCCTTAGCCTCCCAAGTGCTAGGATTATAGGTGTGCGCTACCATGCCTGGCAACCACAACTTTGTAGAGGGGGAAAATGTGGCATAATTTTATGATTTTTACCTTTAGAAAGAAGTAGATTTTAGGGCATTCCGAGCACGGGTCATAATGAAAACAATTTTAGTATGTGCTGCCAAAGTGAGTACTCTGAATAAAAATGTTTTGCCTAGTAGTCTCAGTCTATAGGAATTCAGTTGTTGACAGCATAGTGTAATTTACAACTGATTGTTAAAACTGTATGAATTAAATAATTTTGTTCAAAAAATGTTGCAAATTCTGCTAGCCTGTTTCACTACAGTATTAAAGAAAATGAGAGATGATGAAAGAGAGTAGTGAGTAATAGGGAAATGTTTATTAGTTTTTGTTCTGTTCTATGCCAGCTCCTCCTATAAAGTTGTTATTTCCTGGGGCATGTATTATATTTCAGAGATTATTATTTTAATAACTGGCAGGGCTTTCTATTGTAGATAAAGCCAATACTTCCACCCACAACAAGGAATCCCTTTCTCATCAATAAGTTGTTCCAGAATAAAAACAGTTCAGATTATTCTTTGTTTCTTGAAGTTTATATACAAAGGAATAAAATTAGGGGCAGGTTGGAAATTTTTTTATTTTAAGGAGAAAAACAATACAGAATTTCAAAACAGGATAATAGGAAATTAACAATGATTAAAAAATTGTGTATTGTTATCTTCAAAGTAGTTGCTCAGATTACAAGATAAAGGCGTGAAATATGGACCAAATAATATAAGCACAAACTGTTCTTCTCAATGAACTAATAGAAATTAGTAGTATAATTATCTTAGCTATCTTGCATATATAAATATATAATTTTGCTTTTCCCTTTTCTCCTTTCCCTCATTCCAGTTGTTCTTTCCTTTTGAGCAGTTTCTTTCCCTTTTACAATATCCATTATCATTTTGAATCTTATTTACTCTTTTAGTTTCTTACAGTAAGGAGACAATATGATGTTTACACATGCAAGTCTGATTTACCTCACGAATATGGTCTCAAATTGCATTCATTTACCTATAAAAATCTCAAGTTTATCCTTCTTTATGACTAAGTAATACTCCATTGTATAAAAATACTACATTTTTGTAATCCGTTCCTCAGTCGATGGGCATTTGGCTTGTTTCTAAGATTTAGCTATTATAAATTGTGCTGCTATAAACATGCACATATATCACTGTGGTGCAAGATTTTTAGTTATTTCAGGAAGATACACAGAAGGGGAATAGCTGGGTAGAATGGAACCTCTAAGAATGGGTTTATCTTTTCACTCTGTTGGTGATTTCTTTTAATGTGCAAAAACTTTAATAAGATGAGATCCCAGTTGTTGATTCTTTGAAGTATTTCCAGTGCAGTTTGGGTTTTGTTCATGAACTCTCTGCCTACACCTGTGTCTTCAAGATTTCTAATTACTTTGTCTTCCAGTAGATTTAGTGTTTCTGTTTTAATATTTAGATATTTGATCCATTTTGACTTTAGTTTAGTGTGCGTGGTGATAAACATAGGTCTAGTTTTAGTCTTCAGCATGTAGAGAGCCAGTTTTTCCAGCATCATTTATTAAAGAGGCTGTCTTTCTTCCAGTGAACATGTTTGGCCCATTTGTCAAAGATAAGGTGGCTGAGTGTATTTATAGTTGTGCCTGCATCTTCTAATTGAGGTAGTTTGGAAATGTGAAATACCTTTTGTTTAATTATTTTCCCTTTTCTTTTAGATTCAATAGGAAAAAATATGACAAGACTAGATTTCCTTGAATCTCAGGTAAATTAAATTCAGCTGCAGCCATTTAATTTCCATTAGTAATTTATGATGAAATCAAGATTTGCCACATTCTTTGTAGCTCAAATATATGCAGCCTTTCTCCTCCTTTTCTTCTCCTTGGTTTTTTTTTGGGGGGGGGGTTGGTTCGTTTTTTTGAGCCAGTGTCTCTCCATGTGGTGCAGGCTAGCCTTGAACTTGTTTATGTAGCTCAGACTGGTCTGGAACTCATGGTGATCCTCCTGCCTCAGCCTTACGAGTGCTTGGATTACAGGTGTATGCCACCACACCTGTTTCAAATATGTGCCTTTTGATTGATCTCTTGTGTTCCTAAGTACAAAATATGAAAAACCCATGTTTATTCATTGTATTTAGATCACTGAAATAATGTTAGCAATTCATAGCATCTGGCTGCTTGAATTCCTAGGACCCTTAGACTTCTAGGAATATTTGGTTACTTTTCAATTTTACTCTTAAATAATGTACAACATAATTCTATTTTCTCACATGTACTTTTAGAAAATTGAAGAATGTTGTGGCTAGGAGTGTTAAAACTGAATGTTCATCATCATAGTCCATTTTCTGATACTTTTATTTCCCTATAAATTTGGTCCTTCATAGCTTTCTGTTTTGTTTTATTTTTTATACTTACTGATCAATTGTGATGAAAGCCAGGTTGCTTAATAGTTTATGGTTATTCAAATGAATTTATGTGTGTTAAAGAATCTTTATTTCGTCTGATTTAAATAAAATTCATTAAATGCTATCCCATAGGCCAGTAGGTATGATAGTGATAATCAGAAGTGATTATCCTGTAGGGGATTCCTAGAGGGTCTGTTTTGTAGCTTTCGTTTTTTTTAATAGTCAACTTTGTGTGCCTGTTCTGTACACACTGTAATCAAACAGACCAGCCCTTTCTATCACTCCAGAAGTTCCTTGTGCCTGTTTGCAGTAGAAGCTAGCACTGGCCTGCTTTCTATCATAAGATTAATTTTAGATTCTATATATAAGAAGTATTATTTATTTCAAGTTTGGACTATTTTAAATCTTTTAAATTATTTTAATGGATTACTCTGATTTAGGACTCTGAAGTGTTTCCAGTTTAAAATAATTTCCCATCTGCTGTCTGTAATGATTCTCTCATTTCTGAGGTTGCCTGTGAAAGAAAGGTAACTGCAATCGAGAGTTAAGAAAATATTACACAGGCTCAGAGAGAAAATACAGGGAATTACTGCTTTTGGAAAAGGAGCTCAAGGAAGTCTTATTGAGGGGAAAGGAAATATTTTGATTTAACTGTGTCTGTGGGTTTTACTGTCAAATCAGTTCAGTTCAGCTCTTTTATCTCTGGTACATTAGGTTTTGATGAATTTATAAAAGATAGGAATTAAGGGTTTAAGGTCTGCATTTGAGTGGGTTTTTTTTCTTCTCTTTTGTAGTAACTTTGGTCAAACAGTTTAATAATTTAAATTTTAGAAATAAGAATTCAAAGCTGTAGGAATTAAAAGAAACTGCATGAATAGACAGAAATTCATTTAATTTGGGGGGAAACCGTACTGGTTGTTTTATCTTCTTAGGCTTGTGACTTTTAATTTAGGCAGATGTTGCATGATCAGATCACTCGAGAAAATAATCTCTAAGGAAGCATAGAAAATGCCAAGATTCCTAAAACAACTTGTTCCATTTCTTGGAGTGAAAATTTCCAAGAAGAAAAAATAGAATTGGGAAAGAGAGTAATAGTTGACCTTGAACCAGAGAGGAAAAGCAAAAAATAAAATAAAAATGACTTAATTCATTTTTTAAAGTTGCATTTTTCTGTGCAAAATTACCATAGAATTTTTCTTAAATTCTATCTATGGAATCCCTAGAATCCTATTAGGTGAAATTCCTAGATTATGAATTCCTTTTGGTATTTTAATAATTAACCTTTCTTGGCCAGGTCTTTAGATAAGTCTTCTTAGGAAATCTGCCTTATGATCAGTAATAATCAGGCTTTGTAGAACTTCCTTTAAAGGTTTTTGGGGCCGGGGTTATAGCTCAGTGGCACCATGTCTGCTTGGCAAGCACTACTGAGTTTGATTGCCGGTACTGAAAAAAAAAAGGAAAATAAAAGGGTTTTGGTACTTTGTTTCTTGTTTTAAAAACCTTTATTTAGGACTCAGTGTTCATGTTAGAATTTTGGTGGAAATGAGCGAATCAGTCTTGAACTCTGGGTGTCTGCTAAGTAGTGAAGGTATCAAACTTTCAAGATGACAATCTCAGCCTCTTTAAGTGAGCTTAGTCCACTCACAGTGGTCATTATTAGTAATGTACCATGTTTCATTGTCTTTAAGATGCCATAAATTGAAAGACACATCATTAATTTATGTAGCAGTAAGAATGATTATGATTAAGATGAAATGCTTTTATCTTGCAAAACATATTTTATACTTATTGAAAAACTTTAGATTTTTAAAGTTTATATATCACTCAGACACAAATGGAACAATAAGTGAATAAATTACTTTATATAACCCTAATACTCCTTCAAATTCAGAGTTCTGGTTTTATGAGTGGTTTTTTTTTTTTTTTTGATGCAGAGTTTAATGCAGAATTGAGGCTATCTGTACTTTTTCATACAGCATGATCCCGTTTTTAGGAAATGTGCCACTATTTTTGTCTCTGGAGTTTTCTTCCAAGATGGTGACACATGTTCTGCTTGCCTCCTTTCCTTTCCTTTCCTTTCCTTTCCTTTCCTTGCCTTGCCTTGCCTTCCCTTCCCTTTGATTGATTGATTGATTGATTGTCTTTTTGAGGCAGGGCTTCACTGTGCAGTTCAGGCTGGCCTTGAACTCACTTTGTAGCCCAGGCTGACCTTGAACTTGTAGAAATTCTCCTGCCTCAGCCTCCCAAAGAGTGCTGAGATCACAGGAGTATACCACCACACCTGGCTTCTGTTTCTCATTTGAGACAGGCCCTTGCTAAATTGTAGAGACTGACCTTGAACTTTCAGTCCTACCTCAGTTTCCTGAGTAGCCAGGATTACAGGCTTGGGCCTTTTTTCCCAACTGATCTGTACTTTTTGATACTGTCACTTTCTTGATCTCAGTGTCAGTGCAATATTTAAATATCAAACAGGAGTTACAAAACAAATGTTCAGTGTTTTGTTGAAGAAAGTGAAGTGTTGCGGTTGGACTGTTAGGTCATGAAGAACAAAACCTAGATCCTACTCACACAGGCAGTGCACAACTGCTGCTTTCCTGTCAGATTCCATTAAGGATGGATGCATCTTGGTACTTGTTTGTTTGCTTGTGTGTTTGATACTACGGGTTGAAACCAGGGCCTTTGCAGTGGGCTACATCCCTAGCCTTTTCTTGTTTGGTGTTCATTTGTTTGTTTTAATTTTGAGATAGTTGCCCATACTGGGCTCAAGTGATCATTTTCTGCTGGGATTATAGGTGTGTTCCTCCTTATCTTGCCTTGCATCTTAATTTTAATGCTGGTAAAACCAGGCATGAGGAGAAAGTCCTAATAATTATTATTTTTAGTAATATGTTGATTTTAACAACTTTTGAAATATAATTATAAACCATGCAATTCACTCGTTTAAAATGTACAGTTCAGTGGTTTTTAGTATATTCACAGAGCTGCAGTTATCACCACAATCAATTTTAGAACATTTTCATCATCTCATGAAGAAACCCTTTATCTTTAACAGTCATTTCCCACTTCCCCAGGCCCTCCCACCCCTAGACAACCATGAATCTAATTCCTGTCTTTATGTATTTACCTGCTGTGGGCACTTCCACAATCCAGTAGAGTCACACGCTGTCTGGTCTTCAGGTGGAAGTTTAGGTTATTGATTTGAGGTCCTTTTCAATATAGGCATTTACAGCTATAAATTTCAGTGTTGGCATCACTTAACAAAATAGGTGTGTTATGGCTGTGTCTTTATTTTCATCCATCTCAAAATATATTCAAACTTCCTTTTTTTTTTCTTCTTTGTTCCTTTGCTTATTAGGACTGTGTTGTTTAATTTCCGCTTATTTGTGAAATTTTCTAATGTATGAGTTCTAATTTAATTCCTTTGTGGCAAGAGAGCATTCTTTCTATGATTGCAATCCTTTTAAATATATTGAAGCTTGCTTTTTGATATAGCATTTAGTGCATTTATTTTGTTCCACTGTTTTCCTCTCCTCCTTCATTTTTCATTACGTGAATGTTTCCAAGCGTAACATTTTTAATTCCTCTAATGATGTTTTTATTAATTTTAAAAATTATTTTCTTATTGGATCTTCTGGGGCTTTTCATATATCTCACTTCACTAAAATCTACTTTAAATTTATACTAATAATTCAACTTTAGTATCAAAATGTTATTATTTAGCTCTGTTTTCTCTTCTTTTGTATCATTACTTTGTGCTATTACTATTATACATGTTATAGCTATTCACATTACTGACATACACATTGTAATTATTATTTTTACACTTTTTGAAGAAGTTGATGGGGCCAGGGATTTAGCTCAGTGGCATAAGCACCTGCCTGGCAAGCACAAGGTCATGAGTTTGATCCCCTGTACAGGGAAAAAAAAAAAAAGTTGAAAGAAGATTGGAGAACAAGTGTATTTTCTAATTTGTTATATTAAACTTCTTATTTCTCATTTCTGGTTGTCTTTGTTTTTTCCTGAGAATTCAAATTACCTTTTGGTGTCATTTCCTTATTATAATATAGCTTTGCTTCTTCTCACTCTCTTTGTGTTGATATTGTCAAATATATTACATTCCTAAATATTATACCCAATACAGTTATGCATATTTTTATTTTATGGAAAAAGGTAGAACAATATTTTATAACAAAATAATAGAATAACAAGTTACTACATAGAGTACTGTTATCTTTAAAGTAGTTACTCAGAGTACAAGTTATAGGCATAAAAAAATTCTCCAGTTGATATTAGCACAAACCTTCCTTTTGTATATTATTTTAAACAGTTTAGGGAGTTGAAAAACAATGCATTTATACTATCTTTTATAACTGTATAATTAATTACTTTTTCTGGAGTTCTTTGATTTTTTTCATGAGAATTTTAAGTATTTTCTGGAGTCATGTGCTTTCAGCCTGTATAGCTTCCTGTGCTATCTCTTTGTAAAGCAGGTCTATTATGAATTACTTTTTCAGTTTCTGTTTATCTTGGAATATCTCTATCTGCCTTCATTTTGAAGGATAGCTTGCTGAACACAAGTTGAATAGCCTTATCTTAAATGCTTGGGATCAGTAGTTTGTATTTTGGCATATTTGTAAATACATAATGAAGTTTTAGGAAGGAACTGAGTTAACACAACAGTACTATTTTTCATATGTACTTTACACAGACAGGCTCAAGGTAATTACGCAGTATTTCTAGTATGCCTGTGTTTTGGCAGTGACCTATCACATGAAGTCAGGTATAGATTTATTACTTGTGGCATAATGTTGACATTCAAAAAGCTTTGTATTTGGGAGTAATTGAAATTTTGGATTTTTGGATTAGGGATGGCTAACCTTTATAAGTTTCTTGGTTGACAAACTTTTTGTTTCAGCATTTGGAGTATCATCCTATTGCCTTCTAGTGTTTTATTTCTGATAAATTTACTGCTAATATTTTTTAAAATGCTCATAAGTATGCATTATTTTTCTCTCACTTTTAAGATTTTTGTTTTTATCCTTGGCTTCCAACATTTTACTATGAAATATCTTTGTGTGGATCTCTTTGTGTTTATCTTTGTGTTTGGACTTAATTGAACTTCATGGATGTGTAGATTTTTACATTCATTTTGTGGAACTTTTAGTCTTTTTTTCATATATTTTATGCATATTTCTCTCCTCTGCTTTTGTGGGAAAATGTTTCCTCATTTGTTCCTTCTGTCCACATATTGTTGTGCTTAGTGGCTTACCATTTTCTTCTGCGATGTAATGTTTTTCATTCTTTTTTCTGTATGTTCTTTAGGTTGCAGAATCTCTGTTGATCTATATTCCACTGGCTTATTCTGTCTCTTTATATGTAGTGTTTATCCTCTAATGCAGTTTTAATTTTGGTTATGGAATTTCTCAATGCCAGAAATTTAATTTTAAAAAATTCTGTATTTTATGAATACTGTATCTGATATGGCATTGTCATACTTTCCTTGACCTTTTTTCCCCCCCCTTTGGTGGTGGTGATGGTGATAGTGATTGAACACAGTGTGTGCTAAGCAAAGTGACCTCTGTTTGGGCCCCCTGGACCTCATCCATTATGGGAGATTCCCCTTATGAATGAGCAGGAGCAAAGGCAGTTAAGGTACTAAGAAAAGAATGAAGTATAAACTACCTTTGAGAATGTCCAGATGTCAGACTTAACAGGCAAAGATTTCAAGACAACTATTACAAACCTTATCAAAAAAAATCAAAGAAATCAGTGCTTTAAAAAATAAATGAGGCTAAGATTTGCTCACTGATAAAGTGGAATATTTTTTTGCCTTGCAATTTCCTGAATTCTCTCTGGTAAAATACTACTTGTTTTATGGTTGTTATTCTCATAGACCTATCAGTTTCTTCTGCTTACTACCAAATTCCCTATTTTTGTACAGTCCCTTTAGATTTGAACTTCTCCACATTGTATTCTAAATAATGTTATTTCCACTAGAAAGAGATTCAGAGCCTCTACCCCTGTTCCAAGTCTCTGCCCCTACCCTGAAGCTTCAGATGAGGACAGTCTTTCGGAGTGACATCTGTTTGGTCCTCTGGATTGCTTCCATTGTGGGAAATTCACCCTATGAATGATCTGGGGCAAGGGCAGTTGGGGCAAGGGCAGTTCTGGCTGACAGAATAGAACTTTTGTTTTCCAATAGGAAACTGGTTATAGATAGAGCTTCTACTACACTGAGATGGGAGTATGAGAAATGTGGGTGGTGCCCCATCTGGGATAATACCATAGTCCTCAACTGGGACTTGGGCACTGGGCACAAGAGGCTCACACTTCTTTGTACTCACTGGGAGTGGAATTTATGTCACACTGAACTTGGAGACAGGGGCAGGAGAGGGAGCAAGCTCTGGCTTAGGTATTATAGGTTTTTATACAGAGATTTAGTAGATTTTCTTGAATAAATGTTTTTTCATGTGTTGTGTGCATTAAAGATAATTTCCATAATTTAAATGGTTGCTTTATTTATTTGTTTGTTTGTTGGCTTTTTAAAACTTATTTTAAAGAGGAAAAAAGATAACTGAGTAGCAAACAAATTAAAAAAAAAAAGCAAACCAACAACAAAGAACCATAATAGCCATACAGATTTTCAAAACAAGATGATAAATTAACAGTGGTTGTTATGTTATATATTGTCTTCAAAATAGTTTCTCAGGTTACCAGATACAGAAATAAAACAAAACAGTAAAATGGAACAAAACATTGGATTTCAAAAACAAGACAGAAGTAAATTCCCCACAGTTGCCATAATATATATTGTCATCCTCCAAATAGATTTCGCAGACCACCAGCCCCAGACCTGCAAAGTCATCTAAATAGTACAAGCATCAAGTTATTTTTTTACTTTATTTGCTATCATGTCAGTCTGACTTCCTCCGAATCAGCCCATTGCTTGCAGGGGGGTGACCCTTTTTTTCTCCCAGCCCACACATTGGCCAGCTCAAGGGAGGACATGGTTTGGCTTCTCGATTCTTTTCCCATTTTGCGTAGCTGCCCCTGTCTCATGGGAAGGTGTGGTTTGGCTCCTGCAGAATGGGAACTCCAGGCTCCGAGCCTTCCTCTTGGTCCGCTGGGGCAGCAGTGTGAGGTAAGGCAGGTGACTGCCCGCACGTGTTCCCCAAACACAAGCGTCACTTCAGGGGGAGGAAGGTTGGGCCTTGGAAGGCTGTGGCAGGGCCTGGGAAAAGTTGGCCTGGCCTGTGCTCACAGGGGAGAGGGGCTCAGTCAAATGGTAGCATTTTTAAAAGTTATAGTAAATTCTCATGCAGTATGCTGTTTTTGTGAATATAGTCATTTTCCCTTATCCTTTAGTAATACTTTGAGGGCATACACAATCTTAGGTTGACAGTTGCTTTATCTCAGCCCTTCGCATTGCCCTTCCTCGCAGCTCCTGCTAACTGCTGTTCTCCATCTCTAAGAATGTGATCACGGTAACTACTCCCTAAATGTGGAATCATACACAGTAGTGTTTACCCTTATATGTGTGGCATACTTCACTTATGCTGTATTTATGGTTCATCCACATTGCAGCATGTCCAGTTTCCTTTCAAGGCTGAATATAATTGAAAGCGTATACCACGTTTTAAAAATTCATTTATCAATTAATGGACATTTAGCCTTTTTCCACATTTTGGCTGTTGTGGGATGATACCATTTTAGGAACATCAGTGCAAAGATACCTGTTTGAATTCTTGTTTTAAAATGTAAATGTGCACATTACCCTGACCAGAGAACTGGCTGGTCCCTAAGGCCTCTAGTTTTCAGTTAATCAGAGATTTATCTGACTTTTTAATGTGCTTATCCATGCATTTCAAAGGATACTTGTTACACATTTATTCAGCACTTTCCCATGTTTTGTGGTAAAAGGGTTTTCATTCTGACTTAAAATATTGATAAGAACAGAAGTACTCCCAGATCCAATTTAGGATATTTTGCATATGTGTACTAGTGTTAGTTTATACCAATACTTTTTAAAATCCAAGGATTAAGGAAATCTTCAATTCAAAATATTCCCTTCTTTGGATATCAGGTAGTTGCCACATGGCAAGAGGGCTTGAATTCATTTTAAGTTGTGTTGCTAGTAGTACTGTACTGTTTGTTGCAGTTTAATGCTTGGCCTGCAAGAAAGTAGACTGATAGTATCTGAAGTTCTCACAATTTATTTAGGTATCAGTCCATTTATAAGCTATATATGATGCTTTCTTATTTTCTTTATCCCCTCCTCAAAGTGTAATGGTATCAGGATAGTGTCAGATAGATGGGAACACTCTCTAAGATTCATTTAAGGCTTTGTTGTTTATACATGTTACGAGCTGGTGAAGAAAACACAGCAACTATTTAGAGAGTAGTATATTGTTTCCCAGCACTCATTTATGGCTGAAAATACTGAAAATATGTAACCATTTGTCCTTGGGCCTTCTTGGATATAGAAGTCAGTGAAGTATATTTTGGACTCAGAATATCTATAATTAGCTCTTAACACTTTTAGTCCATAAGGTTCCCAATTACATTTTTTTATCAAATAGAAAAAGCTTCTGGGCATGAGCTTGAAATACTTAGCTTCATTACTTCCAGAAACTTGATAGCAATATATTTATATTTCACTGCTGAATCATAAATCTTTGTAACTCTTGAACTCTTTGTTAGTTGTTTTTCCAGAGGCAAGGACCAAGCAAATGTAGGAAATAGCAGTGCTTTGCAAATAGATTATTTCTTTCCATTGGATATTGTTATTGTTACTGACAGAAATGGATGAGAAAATTTGAATGCCTATTTTTTTTTTTTTTTTGAGTAATGATTCCTAAAGCTAACCCAGACTGATAATGGCCCCAAAGTTGCTCATATTCTAATCCTTGGAACCTGTGAATGTTAACTTTGTATGACATGGGGCCTTTCTAGTGATACATCTGAATTCTAAAGCTTTCTAGAGGCTGCTAGGTACTAGTCAGTCATGTGATCAGCATACAAAAGACACTCTTCACTCTGGAAATTCCAAGGGTTTTAGGAGCTGTGTGCCAGGAACCAGGGCTGGAGACCAAATATATATCAAATATGTATTTCTTATTATATTATAGTGTCACATTAGGAGAAGCAATACAAGGTAGTGTTTGAGAAAAATACTCTTATGTGATTTTCCAATTCAGTGAGGGCATAGGGAAGAATTTGCTCTTTACTCTCAATATGCTGCTGTGGTGAAAGATGAATTGTTTTATTTTGAGGAGTGCTGTGATTTCATTTATACTTTTAACCTATTTCACAAGAAGAAAATCAGCTAGGCCTACTTGTATTTCCAGTTTATGATACTCAAGTTTTATGCAGCTGTTATCTTTGTTATGTTATATACACCTAAGGTGGTAGACAAGATGTTTGCAGAGACATAGCAATCAAAGGTGTAAAAGAGCCCTCTAGTCCCTCATCCTGTCTCTACCTGGTTGTATTATACCTTAGCAAAGCAACTATGAGATATTTGACTTACTTTGGTGATAAGTAGCCCAAGGTTAAGGGAAAACAACTTTATGTTTTTGTTTTGTATGCATCTAAGTTTACTTTCTTAGAAAGAATATTGTTCCACCATGTGGTTGTCCATACATAGTGGGAGATTAGTTTAGAATAGGTACTAAGAAACTTTCAGAAGTGATATTATTAAGGTTGCGTTTATTCACTATTTAAATTATATTTTCTTTCCTTCTCTCTTTCTCTCCCCTCCTTCCTTTTCTCCTTCTCTCCTTCCTTCCTTCCTTCCTTCCTTCCTTCCTTTCCTCTTTCTTTGCACTGCTGAGGATGGAACCCAGGGTCTCAGGTGTGCTAGGCCAGCACTTACCACTGAGCTACATTCACAGTTCTTAGATTTTTTTAAACCAAGTTAAAGACAATGAGAAAATGATATCCAGTGGAAAACATTTAGAAAAATAAGTTCTGGATAAAAGTATTTTGCCTTTTCTCAGGTCTGTTTCTATGTGTCCTCATCTTCATTATTCTTACCATTTTTTTTTCTTCTGAGACAGTATCCTGCTACGTAGCGCAGGCTGGACTTGAGTTCACTGTGTAACCTAGGCTGCCCTTGACCTTGCAACCTCCCTCTTGAGGGCTGGGATTACAGGCATGTGGCCTCATACCCCAGTTCTGTTTTGTAAACCAACAATAAAACATCATAAAACCCAGCCCCTAATGACTCTTGGAATTCTATGCTTTTTTCCTTAATTATATTCAGAGACAAAAAGAGAAATTATATCTTAAAACTAGTGTAAGGCACACTAAAAAAGGACCATTCAGAAAACCAGAGACAGCCAGTTGTGCTGCGTGCCTGTAGTCCTAACATAGGAGGCTCACAAATTGAAGGCCAGCCTTGACTACACAGTGAATTCAAAGCCAGCCTAGGTTAGATAGTGAGATCTGTCTCAAAGTAAACACACACACACACACACACACACACACACACACACACACCCCAGAGAGATCTTAAAAATTAAACATGATAATAATGTACTCTGTAGAAGTTTCAAAGAGATTGGTAGCATGAAACTAAGAGACAAAATTTGTGAGGGAGGCAGTGCCCAGCATTGAACCCAACACCTCACATGTGCTAGGCAAGTGCTATGCCATTGAGCTGCATTTTCAACACTAGATAACACTTGGGAGAGAAACATAAAAAAATTAAAAGATCAGTTCAAGTTGTTCATAGTCAAAAGAGGCTCAAGTAATACAAATTACAGAAAGAAGAAAAGAAAAATATCAAAGAAACAATTCCAGAAAACTTCCCCTTACTGAAAAACGTGTTTAAAATTGAAATGGTCCACCATTGCCAAGCACAGTGAACCTCAATGTAAGGACATCTTTGTGAAATGTTGTAATAATGAAGACAAAAACATCATACATAATTCAAAAGAACAGTGACTTTCATAAAAAGGATCAGAAATCAGAGCTTTCAGCTTCTCAACAATGGAAGCTATAGAGAAATGGCCTCTAAATTTTAATGCAAAATTGTCCTTAATGTAGAATTTTATACCTAACCAATTTTCGCAGTAAGGGTAAGGGAAGATGTTTTCAGACATGTTAGGTTTCTAGTTTTTCCTCTTCAGCATTTTTCTCCAACAAGTTACTGGAACATGTGTTCTACCAAACTGAAAAAGTATACTTAGAAGGAGATGATGTTCAGGAAATGGGGTCTTAGATGTGAAAGAAAACTTGAAAATATTATTAGAAGTATGTTAGGGGGAAAAAAGGAGGAAAAGAAATAGAGGTATGAGCTCAACAGGGCAAGTTTATTCAGAACAAACCTGAGAGGGACTGCTCTGGCGCTAGAGACCAGACTAGCAATTCTTCTACAGGCTATGCGGTCTTTTGTAGGGTACTGGGGAGGAGGGAGTTCAGTGAAAGGGGGCTGTGGCTGCCTGCCAAGAGCAAGGCCTGAGGGGGCATGAGCAGTAATGGCTGCCCAAGGACGAGGGCTGTTATCTATAGCAGGGATGATAATGTTATGAGTCCCCAGGTGTAGCTGTGTCTGGAGGGGGCGGGTTAGAGGAGTCTCTGCCCAGCATAGCAGCATTTGGATTCCTTCAAAGTGTAAAGTGTATCTTGAGAAATAGCTATTCATCATGCTTGGCAAGTGACCGATCCAGGTTGGAGTGCTTCAGAAAGCTTTTGGAGAGATTTAAAAAGGATTGGTAGAGTATATGATGGTTTAGAGACAGAGAGAGAGAGAGAGAGAGAAAGACAGAGACAGAGACAGAGACAGAGACAGATAGAGACAGACGGAGAAAAGAAAGGAAGGTAGGTATAGTATACTATATGGCTGAGCTGTAATAGTCACCATGATGAAAACAATTATGAAATATATTTGGAGAGGACAAGTTGACTAGAGTCAGTGGAGATGTAGAAATGTGAAAAGAGCTAACCTTTATTCCCCTAGAAAGTTAGTAGATGATGCATGAACCAAAATGCCAAGAAGAGGTACCATAAGTATGTTATTTTGATATGAAAGAAAATAACAAAAGCATAAATTCAAAGTGATTACCTGTGGATATTAGAAAGAAGTGAAGTGGGGGTTAGAGGTGGAGAAAGTGGCCATGCATTATTATAGTTTCTTTCAGATTTATACATCATATAAACTTTCAAATTGTGTGAATATATAGTTAGTGAAAAAGAAGTTAAAGAAAATAAATTGATATATAAATATCCAAATACTGGACTGAGGGCCTCCATGGTAGAGCACTTGCTTTGCATGTATAAGGCCTTAAGTTAAATACCCAGCCCACTAGATAGGTAGGTAGGTAGGTAGGTAGGTAGATAGAGAACTAGAAAAACCAAAAATACAGCAATGTCAAAACAGTGAAGACCATTAACGTATCTAATAATAAATGAACATCGATTCTATTGTAGCTCCATGGTTAAAATAACTAATGAGTTAATAGAAGTATAAAATTTGTAGGCTTAAGACCATAAAACATAGAAAGAAAGCCTAAAAAATTTAAGGCTATCCTGTATTCATGTCTCAGCAAACACTACTGAGACAGCAATATTCTTAAGTTGCTGTATAGATTCAACATGTTTGGCATCAAATTTCTGCTTTTTTGCATAATTGATAAGCTGATATTAAAATGTATATGATAATTCAAGGAACCCAGAATAGCTGAAAGATTCTTGAAAAAAGGAGAACAAAGTTGGAGGAATCACACTTTCCAGTTCAAAATCTCCTACAAAGTGAAAATAATGGAAACAAAGTCAATCTAAGCATAAGGCTGGACAATTGAATAGAACTGAAAATCCAGAAGTAACTCCTTATATTTACGGTTAATTGATTTTTTTTTTTTTTTTTTTTTTGGTGCCCATGCCTATAATCCAGTTGTCTGAGGCGGGAGGATCTCTAGGAGTTTGCGATCAGCCTGGGCTAAGTAGTGGTTTTAAGGCCAACCTGGGTTATGTAGCAAGATGCTGTCTCAAAAACAAAACAAAAGTAAACAAAACAGTAAAATATTTGTTCTGCAGAATGATACTATTAAGGAAAAACATTTTTTAAAACACCCCACAGAATGGAAAAAAATATTTTTAAAACCTGTATTTGATAAAAGACCTATATCCACAATATTAGAAAAACTTATAACTCAATAATAAAGTGAAAAACTTCATTAAAAATGGGAAAAGATTTGAAGTGACATTTCTACAAAGGAGATATACAAAGGGCCAATAAACACATGAAAAGATGCTAAACATTAGTTATTTGAGCAGTGCAAGTCAAAAATCACAGAAAGACAGTCTCACCTTACACTTACTAAAATAGCTATAATGATAATAATAATGAAAAACAGAAAATTACAGGTACTGGTGAGAATACATTGTTGTGTTAGAATTGTAAAATGGTACAGCCACTTTAGAAAAGTTTTCCAATTCCTCAAAATGTTTATGTTCACACAAAATCATGTATGTATAGTCATAACAGTATTATTTACAGTAGTCAAAAAGTAGAAAGAACTGAAATGTCTATCAACTGGATAGCAAAATGTAGTACATCTCTGCAACAGAATATTAATTCAGCCACCACAGAAAAGAATTAAATACTGACACATGGATGAACCTTGAAAATATACTAAGTGAAAGAAGCCAGTCACAGAGGACTACGTATTATTTGATTTCACATACATGAAATATCCAGAATAACAAATGCACAGAGACAGGAAATAGATTAATGGTTGCCAGGGGCTAGAGAGAATGGAATGGGCAAGTGACTACTAATGAACGTGGAGTTTCTTTTTGCTGTGATGAAAATGTTCTAAAGTTAGATAGTGGTAATGGTTGTGTCACCTTACGAATATAATAAAAATCACTGACTTGTACACTTTTAAAAAGTAAATTTTGATATGTAAATTATATCAAATGCATGTTTAAAAAGTAACTATCAAAAGGAAAATTAAACATGCTAGTTCTTTTAAAGTAATATTCTAAACTATTATTTAGCTATTTGTGTATATGTGTGCATTTAGATATACACAGTAATCACATTCATCATAGGAAATTTGTACCTGTATATGATATAACGTGATTCTTTTTCACCATTCTCCAAATCTCTCTTCAAGTCTTCCTCTCCTCCCCATTTACAAAGCTTTGTTTCCATGTTTTCCTTCTCATCTTTTTTTTTTTTAACTTTTCCTTTCTTTCCTTTCTCCCTCCCTTCTCTTGTTCCCCTACCCATTTGAGCATTTTCTTCCTATTTCAAAATTTAGGTCCTTATTTACACTTTCAATTTCTCACACCAGAGAAACAATGTGGTATTTTACACATGTGTGTCTGGTTTATTTCACTTAAAGAATCTGAATTGAAGGTGCATCCATTTTCCTAGAAATGTCTCAAGTGTGTCCTTCTTTATGGCAGAGTAGTACTCCATTGCATAAAAAAAAACACATCAACTTGATGGACATTTGGGCAGTTTCCAAGATTTGGCTATTACAAACTGTGCTGCAATAAACATGGGTGTGCATATGTCACTGTGGTGTGATGCTTTTAATTCTTTTGGGAAGATACCCACGAGGAGAATGGCTGGGTCCAACGGAACCTCTAGTCCTAGTTTTTTTGATGTGTGCATTTAGACCATTAGGAAAGACACTTTTCACCACTTGTTAAAACAAATTTACCATAATCTCTTAACAGTAGCGGAAACATCAGAGCTAGTTGATTTAGGTGAAACACAAGGAGCTTCTCTCTTCATCTTCTGCACATCTGGAAGGGCCTAGGGAAGACTGGAACTAGTGTGTCTGGGTTGTGCCCCTTCAGCTCACCTCTGGCTTTCTCCGGTGGCCATGTCTTTCTCACACTCCAGGCTTATGGTAAGAATCAAATGAAGTTTAGGTGGGGAAGAGCAGCTAAGGAATTAGAAACAGTTTGTAAGTGTAAGACAAAAATACAGTGAAGCACAGAATGGTGTTATAATTTGGTGACACTGTGGTGCCCACCTAATTGATCTAATATGTAGAAACAGTAATTTGATTAATATTAACTTTGGGTATTTGTGCCATCTTACTGCAATTTTGAGAAGTGTAACACTGGAGTAGGGAGTAACACTGGAAGAATTTAGATATGGCTATTTCTGATGCAGAAGTTAGTGTTTTGCCATTGGTAATCAGGAGAAATTGGAGTGAATTTGTCAAACAAGGAGTTTAGAGATTAGACATTTTTGAGGCTGAAGTTATATGGAGCCAGGGGGGACATTTTTGTTTAGATGTATAAATTAGTTATATTCGTGGCCCAGGCTGTAAGCTTTCAGAATTTCCCACATGGCTTACTCTGCCTCTGATGCTCTGCTTTTTAATCCAATCTCCTTGGTTTCTTAGATTTATTAATTTTAAATGAATCATTGTGGACTTCGTCAACTGGTGCTTAGTTGAATTATGGATGTGAGGATCCCCTGAAAAAAAAAACAAAACAAATGCCAAATGTACAGTATGTGAACCATCATCCATTTATTCCATTTTTGGTTCAAGCAAGCCTTGGCAGTTTCTGGTGTTCAGAAACAGATGGTCACGTGGTTGAACACGGGCAGATGTTTTATTTTTCTGGAATCAGCTGAGATTTAAATAGGAGAGCTTAACCTGAATGAATTCTAGGTAAGAAATGAGAATGACACATATTCTTCAGAACAATAGGAACCTACTTTCATGCAAGTTCTTTTTTATCTTCTTCCCTTGGTTGCTGTAATTAACATTTAGGTTCTTTACAGTTTGGACAAAGGGATGATGATCCTGGGATACATTTTAGTGCTGGAATCTCTGTAGAAGATCCAAATATGTAGCCAGTTTTAAGAGAACAAGGATGCACTGATTTGTGTCCATATATAGACTGTAAAAGGTAGAAATTCCTTTTAATCCTCACTAGCTATTGGGGATTGCATCCGTGAAAGCAACTGTGTGTGCTGCCAGAGCTCTTCTGATTCCTGTCTCCAGTGCCTGGATCATGATTCTCTGCAGACTGTTGCAGAAGCCTCCTTCTGCAACATTGTTGATTCCACAAAAAATATCCTAATCACATATTCAAGTGGAAGGAACATAGAATTGGCAACATAAAAAAGTGGCAAAGCCCTTCTTAGGCCACCAGAAACTTCCTTTGTGGAGTGCTTGTGAAGTTTTGACACTACTTAACTCATCTATTTCCACTTGGGGAGTGTATACTATCATCTTAGTATGTATATTCCCTTAATCTCTTCTAGATGCTCCATACTTTTCCGTTTAAAAATCTTACTTTACAAGAGCATGGTTTACTTTCCTTACTAGTTCTTTGCATATAGGCCCCGTGTATAAATTGTATCTTGGTAATAGGTAGCAAAGCCAGAAACAGCAGAGATTATTGTAAATAGTCAAGTCATGTAGCCATGAGTCAACATTGCGTAGAACTGCCTAAAGAATTTAGAAATATTTGTGATTGCTGGTAACTTTCCTGTGTCTATGGCCAAACTTGAGTGGTTTGCAGCCTGCAGTTCTATAGGAAAGTGTGAAGGAAAGAGTTCTATAGGAAAGAGTTCCTGTGCATAAAAAAGGAAACAACAACTTTGAAGCTTTTGCAGAATGCACTTTAAGCATAATCAATATCCTAAGTACTTCATTAAATAGTTTTAATGAAATCATTCATTGCATGGCTTCCATGTTGGCTGGAAAATGTCAGTGTGTGGCCTGTTGTCAAGTCACATTTTATTACCTAGTGCAGGGACATGGTCTGATTAGTGGGACACTTTTGGGATTTCTATCCCATTTTCTCCTGAGCGAAAATCATGCCAATTGAAACCTTGCAGGATAGAGATTCTGGGGGGAGGAGTGTCATACTGACAGTTTATCTTCTCAAAGGAAGGTAGAGGGCAGAGATCATGCCAAGAAAAGTACATAAGGTGGAATGGAGTGGGGATGAAAATGTGGCAAATCCTAAAATCATAGATTTAGAAAGATCTTCCCCATGATTAGCTCCAAATGTTGGAGGCAGTATGGTGTTGCTCTTCTTTAATAAATTTCTTGTATTTTGTCCTCAACTTTAGTGTCAAAAACAGAGGAAGGAAAAGCTTAAAATGAAGCTAGAGCTATAGGCATTATAGAAATTACCAGTCACCAAAAGTCAGTATCTAATTACTGTACCCTTCAGCTGTTCCACAAAATTAACTGCTGCTTGGTTCAAGGAAAGACCAGAGGAAGTCGGGCATTGAGGGTAGCGCAGCGCCTCGCTTAGCCCTTGGTGTTGGTTCCCACTTAACCTCCGTCTAAGATTTCCGCTCTCCCTCTTGAAAGGCAAACTCAAGAGCAGGGTGTGGGGCCGGGGGGGGGGGGGTGAATTTGACTAAAAGGGAAATACAAAGGACTTTATTTTCTTTGCTTTTGTTTCTCAGAGCCTATCAAATTAACACTGCTACAATTGAAAAGTGCTTAGTTTTCTTCACAGATCTCAAAGAAGCATGTCTTTTATGCAGTAATCATGACTTCTAAGGTTAATATGAATTTATTTACTTAAAATCAAGCCACTTTGTAACTCGTCATAATTTTCCTGAGCATTTTGTTGAAGGCACATGCAATTTTTAATTTGCTACATTTAGTTGTAGGAGAGGTTAAAGAATTTAAGTGAGTTTTTTTGCTGGCAAGTCCTACAAAGCATTTGTTGGCAAGGATGGATGCCCTTGTCTGTCAGGAAAAGCCGTCTGTGTTCCAGTAGCTCCTGTAAAATGTTAATGTGGAGCTGTGCAGAGGCGAGGGAGCAATCTCCTCATTTCAGCGCACGAGGCTATGCGGGGAAAGCCTGCTCCAAGGCGCGCGTGGGCGGGCGAGTGGGCGCTGGCTCAGGTGTATTACAGTGCAGATTCGCTTTTTCTGCGGGGATCCCTCCAACCGGAGCAATTTGGTAATTCCTAAGTGCTGATGTCCATCGGGCTCTAGAGTGGTAATGCTTCTGTTGGAATGAGGAGCAAAAAGCATACAGAGAATGATTTTAAAACGCTGGCAACCAGTTCTTGGTGTATCTCTTGCTTGATAGAGCTGTTTAAGCAGTAATCTGCTAAGCAGTCAAGGAAGTGGGGATTCCACATCCTCCCAAGTCGCTTTTCTTTTCCTTTACACAGGGCTCCTACCTCCAGATACTTAGCATGCAGATGCGGGTTCATTATCAACCAGCAGGAGAATCTCCCCAATTTCCACATGTATCACAATCAGCAAAGCAAATGGTAAAGGTGGCTGCTCCAGACAAACCTGGTGGTGCTACTGCCAGCAGTGTTCCAATAACCTTGGTGCCTCTGCAGCAAGGTTAGTGGTTCAGTTTACTGATGCTACAGCTCCTGTTCCTCTGCCTCCATACATCTCCCCACCTCTAATGCCACCCCCTGCTACTTAGGGTAGGGAGCCTGCCTGTGTATGCAGAGATTAGCAATAAAATTTTCAAAACATATTTCAGAGTTTTAGAAAAAGTGCATAATAGAAATACACCCCAATGTCCAAAAACATTCTGTGATTGCCACAGTTAGTGGCAGATTAAGGAAATAGAATATAAAATTCCAAATGTATTCTAGGAAGTCATGCTTGTTGAGTAGGCATTTATCTGACAGATTGCAATGAGCTTCTTTTGTGTGTTGGCATATACTCCAGAATGCAATTTTATTCACTTTTAGTGTTTATGTAAAATTCTCCTCATTTCATGGAAACAAAGGCTACTTTATCTCTGTCCCATGTCTGATCCCTGATCTTTTACCTTGGTTTAATATGTAAGTAAAATAGTATAATGTATGTATAACTACTTATTTTAATTTATTGCTAGTTGTCAGTATAATAATAGAAATGAGTGAAGAGAATCCTTTTGGAAAGGAGTTGTTTTTTGTTTTTTTTTAGTAGAAATCAAAGGAGTGTTGCTCAGCAACTCTTCCTAGATGTTTACTGAACATATTCTATGGGAATGCATTAAATATTTTAGAGATTCGAGAGAAAAATAACAATATCCTTGCCTACAAGATGTTTCTTATCAGTTTGAGATGAAAGTTATCCATGCAGTAAGAAAACTAGACTGTATTTAAAAAATACATTGTGCTGTACAATACATGTTCAAGAATATCATGAAGTGCAATGGACTAATTTACCAAAAAGACCACTTAATTAGATGTCAGATTAATGTTCAGAGTTGTCACCCAGTTTAGATAATGTACTTCTAGCTAGCTGTGGAATTCTGGCTAGCTTATTTTTAGTTGTTAAATGTCTGTCCTCTCCAGTTTTGTATTTGAACACATCAGTGTAGAGTGAGAAGTCACTATTTTTGCTACCAAAAAATGAGTCACACTGTAGAAAGAAATGTATTTAGAATCAGATATATCTGATTTCCAGTCTAAGCTATGCTGATTCTTATTTCTGTACCCTCTCTCAACCTGTTTTCTTATTAGAAGAATTGGAATGATAGTTACTAATTTGTAAATTTGTTAGGATTAGATTACTTTGAAGCATAAAAACATGTTTCCCCAGTTTTTTTTACTAAATCTTTATGGAAACATGCCACCACTGGTAGGCTGTGTAAGTATGAAGTTTTAGATGTTTTGCACACCATTTACTCTTTTTGCAAATCACCAAATTTGTGTTTTCCTACTCGTGTTTATAAATCTTTGTATCCTAAACTTTAAATATACAAAAGCAAGGAAAGCATAGATGAGGACAGAAGAATTTTTCAAGGACCTAGTTTAGCCTCAAGTTTAAAAAGGTATACTTTTCTTGAGCTTACTAATATAATATATAACTATCTTTAGTTTAAATTGAACAAAACAATTTGAAAGACAAGCTTACCATCCTTACATCTTATAAAATAATATTTCCTTTCAGATGTGATTGTTCCTATTCTATAAGAAGGCTTTTCTGGCCATTGCAACCCACAGTAATTTTGTCTCATTGCAAATTTAGTCTCTCTTGGTTATATAAGTTTAATTGACCTGACCTCTTATTTGGCACTTAGCATTGTTATAAACCGGCGTATGTTTATTTTTATAGTAATATAATGTCTTGCTAATTAGATTGTGACCTCTTAGCATTTATAGACCCTGCCTTATAATTGTTATTTTCTTCCAGCATCTTAGTGATGTTCTGTACATACAGGCATTGAGTTGATACCTTGCACTTGAGAACAGTGATAACTGCTGTCATGAAAGAAGAACTGATTCTATTCTGTATTCCAGTCATGGGGAGAAATTCTCTGGCTTGTTCAATTAATATATGTCCATCCAAACCTAAACAAATAGCTGTTGATTTTGCATATATGACTTTGAGTGATGGTTAAACAATTTAATGACTACTTTTCATTGCAGCACTGAAATGATGGTAGAGAAAACAGACATAGTGGCATAAGAACTTGCACATACAAACTAGTTAGTATATCTGAACTTTACTTAGTACATTCTATTTGGAAATTTTTATACCACACCCCTGTTGCTAAGAGATGAGTAGAGTATCTTTAAAAAAATCGTTTTGAGTTGGGCACAGTGACACATTGTAATTGGGAGGTGGAGGCAGGAGGATCTCAAGGTGGACATCAGCCTGGACAATTTAGCAAGACCCTGACTTAAAAAAAGTAAAAGAAAAACAGGACTGAGGATGTAGCTGTGTGGTAGAGTACTCCTGGGTTTGATCCCCAGTACTGAAAAAGAATTTCATTTTGAAGGCTGGATGGTAGAATACTTGTGTACCATACACAAAGCCCTGGGTTCTATCTCCACAGTCAGAGGAAGAAAATCAATTTGTATTTTGTGTTGTCACCTTATAGTACATCATAAGTAGTCAACTTACAACAGAGTGCTTATTTCTAACCTATAACATAGTCTGTTGGAATAAACCTCACATTTGCTAAGGACTAAAGAGAGTAATGGATGAGAATGCCTGAAAACTATCTACAATGGGCTGTCATGTTTTGTAGCCAGTTTTGATATTTCCATGAATGTCTTTTGCCTTATCTTTTTCTTCAAGAGAAGAAAAATAAGACTATACTTGGCATTGGTTAATTTGCACTTTCTATTATGATTGTTGTGTCTACTCCCTGGGACTTGTAAGGAGTAGGTTTGGGGTTTTACAGGAGTAAAATTTAGACAGCATGCTTGTAACTTGGTCTTGGCAGTGCTGGAAATTGAAGCCAGGGGTTTTTGCATGCTAGGCAGGCGCTCAGTTACTGAGCTACATTCCCAGTCTTCCTCTCTTTTTTTCAGTGACTTGACCAGACCTCAAAAGAGGATTGGAATGATTGAGGGCTCTGAGAACAGTTACGATACTTAAGACTGTAATCTTAACATAATATGTTTTAGATCTAAATAATAGTACATGATTTAGATTTTCTTGTTGATAGCAAATCTAACAGTGGATATCTGATAGAGTGAAATAGTTTGAATTTGAGTGGTTGCTTTACATGTTAGCTATACTAAAACACTTGAAAAATGTTTATTGCTTCTGTGGGATGTTTAGAGTTACGTTAGCTTTAGCTTCATAGGCATGAGAATTTATAGTGCTAGTTTTATATCATTGTATGGTCTAATCATCTTGTTTTGAAAATTGTGTTGTATGCTTTATTTTCATACTATACTCAGATCAAATATGATTAAATATATTTGACACACAATGTTAGCCTAATTTTCACCCCCCTGGAAATTGTTATCCTCTTTTTAAAGTTATTTTAGATGGCCAAGCTGCTTAAATCAAACCACATAATGTGGAGCACTAGAAAAGAAATTTGAACACCACCTAGCATAATCAGAGATTTTTAAAAAGGATATCAGTTTCTCCTTCAGGACATGGCCCATCAGCTATTTCTGGTTATGCATTTCTTATATATTTGCTGATTTTGGTTCTGATTTGAACAGTGGTTAACTTCAGCAGGTGTTATAGGGAATTTCTGTGCCATGTAATTACAGACCACTTAAACTGTCAACTGTAGTTCATGATTCTGAACCTTGTGGATTCTATTAACCCTACATTTTGAAGTTGTGATACCAGCATTGTTGTCTAAGTCTAGTGTCTTTCATATTGAAAAATTCACTGGGTATGGGGAGAAAGATATTTCCTGGTCTGTATCCAGAGAATGTTAGCCTATTCAGTAGAGAGAAGGGAAATAATTTTTAAATAATTTTAGGGCCATCTGTCCTCTTTTCCACCTCCAGTTGAGGGTTGGGGAGAAGCTACATAGGAAGTTGTATGTACTATATTCCTCCCAGAAGCCTAATCAAATGTGAAAAGATTGTTAATTAATGAGACCTACGATGAATCATAGGCACTTCTCTTAGAACTGTGGTATTAAAACTCTGCAAGATAATTCTGATGCATTTGATTTTTGAGTTTTGCAGATGAATGGAGATGAAGGTAGAGCAAGTATAGACTTGAAATATATTCATCGTCTCTTAAATTGAGTCTCTGTTTGCTTGATGAAATATCTCGGGGTATTCCTGGGATTCCCTGGTGTTTATTTATTTATAGACCTGCATCTAGGGAAGGCTGCGGCTACATAAGAAAAGCTGTGAGGCATGCTGTATGTCACTAGGCTGGGAAAGCTTTGATTGCAAGAGTACTTTTGTGAATAAAAACATTACCGTTGAAATGTAGTCTCTTAGGATCTCAAAGCCAGTGTATATTTTATATCATAATGGTACTTTTTATTTTGATTATAAAGAAATGAGAAATAAAGAAATACATTGTGGTTTGACAAAGACAGATCAAATATTTTGGAGGCATTTCAAAATCCCCAAAGCCTTGCTGTATTGCTATATTCTTAGTGGACGCTCATCACAGTGACTGATTCTCCTCAGAAGGAATAGTGTTCATAGGACATATTCTTGATAGCCTTGTAGGTGGGAGGAAGGGGCGGCAAGAGTATGTTAAAATTTAAAGTGAGATGAGTTCATTGTTGAGAGCTAAAATGCAGTGGCACATTTTGTCTTTGCTACTCTGCCTTTTTTCCCATAGTATCAAACTAAAGCTGGTCTTATGTCATTTCAGATCCTTTAAATTATGAAATGACTGGGCTGGGCATGTGGCTCAGTAGCACAGCACCTGCCTGGCAAGCACAAGGTCCCGAGTTTGATTCCCTGTACCAAAAAAAAAAAAAACCCAAAAAAAGAAAATTATAAAATTACTGCAATGTCATAAAGTGTAAATCTATAAATCTCAGCTGCTGGCTGCTTCTTACCATAATTAGAACAAGTTGTGCAAAATGGACAAAATAGCATTTTCATTTAATGTGTGTAGGCTGCAAACCATAATATTTATTATTTTATCTCTTTCTAAGTTTTTATTCTCTTCATAGCATCCATCCCTATATATACCCCCTGATCAGGAGAATGGTTTTTTGTTTTTGTTTTTGAGACAGGATTTTGCTTCCTACTGCAGGCTGACCTTGAACTTGCTTATGTAGACCGGGTGGCCTGGAACTTAGCTCTTCCTGTGTCAGTCTCCTGAGTGCTAGGATTATACATGTGCACAACCATGCCCAGCATTTCTCTGTACTTTTATGCAAGAATATGTAATTATATAAACTTATTTTTAGTTTTTCCCCTTCTGAATTTTCTTTTATGTAGGAAATTCTTGTTAAATGCTAGAAAACTAATAAAAATTTTTAAAAGACTAGAAGAGATTACTACTTCACTTTCCTTTATCAGAATGACCCATCTCCGTAGTAAATATAGGACACAGCCTTTACAGTCAAGTTGGAATCTGACTACCACTTCCCAGTTCTGACTACAAGTTCTCATTTCTACAAGTTCTGACTACCACTTCCCAGCTGTTTGACTTGGGTAAAGTCAGTGTTTTTGTGAATATAAGAATAATAATGATGCCCCCCCAGGAGTCTGTTTTGTAGATTGTTATACATGTAAGGGATAGTGCATTATAGTAGATGTTGATGGTAGTGATGGTTATGCTGCTACCTAATTACCTACCCAGAAGCATTGTCACAAAGTTCAGAGAGAGTCTAACCCAAACCCTCATTTGGCCAGATGTTAAAACCACTTGACAAGAGAGCAGGCAGCAAATGAAGAGATGGAGAAACTATTAAGCCATTTTTGAAGAAGTTCAGTAGCCTGGGTCCACTTACTACTACTATACCATATGTATCATTGCAATGATACATATTGCAAAGCTGCAATAGCAGCTCTGAAGATTTACTTTGTTTCTTTTTTAACTATGTATTTTATTAGTGCATGTTTGCAGTAGGTGCATTTTATAGTCATCTTGAAGAATTGGTACATGTACCATAGTTTCTTTTTTTAATCCCCTTCCCTTTCCCTCCCACCCTCCCTCTAGTTCTCCTTTCCCCCTTTTCATTCTTGCTGATATTGCTAATCTTCATTCATGTTTATGGCATATATCCATGTTCACTGAGGTCATTATGACCTTGTGGCTGGCATAGCTTCACTCCACCTATTCCCCTCTCCCCCTGCTCTGATTTCCTGGACTCCTTCCCCAGTTTACTTTGTTAAAATGGGGATATGCTGGAATCTGGTAATCTGTCCCTTTGTAACAAACCAAAATTAGTGACTTACAACAACAATAATCATTTTATTATTATTACTTCTTATGTTTTGTATATATTGGGCCCAGAAAGGTGGTTTTTGTTTTGGATCCTTTTTTTTTTTTTAAAGAAGTTGAAGAAGGCATAAGGGTTTAATTTGCCAGAAATGTCTATCTAATGTTGTTACTATCGGTCTCAGTAGAAGTTAATATTCTAAACTTACATTCTTACATACATTTAAAAAGTAAATGTGTCACTAAGCACCCATATATAGCCAAAACCAAGTTGTTCATTATCATGCAGTATAGAGTCCCAAACACTGAAAAGCCCTAAACCACGCTATTTCTTAGAGTAACTGGGAGGGGGAGGGGTGGGAGCTGTGACCCCCCCCCCCCCAAGCAGGAAGGGATTCTTTTCCAGACCCAGCCCTTGGGGTTGTCACTCATACCCTCAGCTCTACTGTGCATGTGTCAGTGTGCCAGCCTCCGAGGTGAGTGAGCTGGGTCCAGCCCTGAGCACCTTCACCAGTGTCTCCTTGAGCTCCTAGCTCCGCACCTCAGGGACCCTCCCCTGCTAAGAGAGGCAGAGGCCACAAGTGTGAGACCTGCTCCTTGAGAAGCTTGCCAGCTCCTGAGGATAGAATGACTCCGCCTTCCTTTCTACCTTTGCTTCCGTTTCTGCTCAGGGTGTCTCGTGGGGTTGCATCTTTTAGTTGATGGCTGGGGCTTCCTTACCCATGTGTGGCTCAAGCTGGTTGTTAATGAAACCTTTCCTGATGTATTTCAGGCTGCAATATATCTTCTACTACATGGTAGCCAGGTTCCAAGGGTTCCATCCCAAAAGAACTAGGTGGAAACTTGTTACCTTTTGTGACCTAGCCCTAGCAGTTATTTATTGTTTCTTCCACATTCACAGGACTAGAGAAAATTTTACTTATTTTTGCTGCTTAGAATGTATTGAGGCTTTCTTTGTGACTTAGTGCAGTCAGTTTTCATAAGACAATATGTTTTCTGTTTTTGCATTTTCAGGTTACAGAATATACCTACATACCCCTAATATAACTTATCAGTTAGACTGTTTAAGTAGCTTCTTATGTGTATCTACTTGAGCTGTGCTAGTCTGGAAAAGTGAAAGTCTCCTGTTACTAATTAATATGTTTTAATATGTTTCATCTTTTAATATCTGCAGTTTCTATTTTATGATGTTAACAGCTATGCTATTTGATGGACAGATATTTGTAATTGTTGTATTTTAGTTCTAAATAACTTCTGAGGGGGTCGCCTTAGATATTTTTTTTTTTTTAACAGGGTCACACTATGTAGTTCAGGCTAGCTTTGAACTCACTACATAGCTTACTCCCTAGTGCTGCCATTTTAGGCGCAGTGGTGGCTAGATATCCCTCTAATAGTTGTGTGATCTTGACATCACATAATTTCTGAGCTTTAGATTGAAAACACTTCTATTATAAACATCAATGTATTGAAGTTTTCAATTTTATACTGTTATTTGGTCCTAATTACAAAAGTAATAATGATATATAAAATTGAGAGAGTATATAAATGCACAAAGGAGGAAATGTACCTATAACTATAAAAAGGAAAAGAAAACTTCTCAGAGAGGTGTATTTATTGAGTAAATTAATCTTTAACAAGGGAAAAAATAACTATCCTAATCTCCGCATTCAAAGGTAACCACTATGTTTTTATGTATCCTCCTTTCAGAGCTTTTATTCTCCATTGTGTTTAATTTTAAAAAAAACAAACCCTTTTTAGAAATCTTTTTTTTTTTTTTAAGACAGTCTCTCTATACAGTTCAGGCTGGCCTTAAGGTCACTTTGTAACCCAGGCTTGTCTCAAACTTGCAATGATCCTCTTACCTCAGCCTCCCAAGGGCTGCAATTACAGGTGTGCACCACCATGCCTGACTAGAATTTTTTTTTAATTAGAGTAATATGTGGTATTTGTAAATCAAACAGTATGAAAGTGTGACAGCATAAAAAGCGAAAAGCCTCTCATTAGAAGTAGTCAGTACCGTAAACAGTTTCCATACTTTTCTCTATGCAAATATAAATGTGGCTAAAATTTAAGCACTAACAGTTAATAATATTGTATATTTTAACACATATAAAATGAAACTGTACTTATTTATAAAATTATAGGAATATTTTATTAATTTTAGCACCCAAGATCTTCATGATAAACATCTAAGATCTTCATTTTAGTACTAAGATCTTCTTTCTTACTAGCAGCTTTATATTGTTTTATTGTATGAAGGTATAATCTAGTTTCCAAATATTCAATGCAATTAACAGTGTTATTTACAGTGACCATTCATGCATTCAGTGAATAGTGAGCACTCACTATGTGGCAGGCAGTTTTTTGTGGGAAAAACTGTGGTAAACTGAGTTCTAGGCTTTGTAAAACTGTTCTCCAGTAAGCACTCATATCTTTATATACTTGGACAATTTCAGTACAGAACTATTGAGCAAAGAGGTCACATTTGAGACTTTTAAATCTCTTTTATCTGTTCTAATTTAATAGGAAAAACTCATCATGTTGTTAGTAATTATTAAGTTTTATATTTTTAAATAAATTACCTATATTCACATCATAACAATTTAATAAGAGTGCAGTACAGTATTTTTGAGATTGGACAGCTAATGTTTGACTGGATAATTTTAGTTTCTATTTTGAATGATTTTTAAATAACCAGTTTAGTACATAATGAGAAAAAAATAGATGGAAAAGCCTCTTATTCACGTCAAGTCAAAATTTATTTACTTGAATGGTTTAATGATTTCCTATATTTTCGGAAAACTGTTTAAAAATTATGGCCTCTGAGTTATCTTCATTTGAATCTCTGATAACAAAGGCAAGCATCCCCTAATGGATACTGAAAAAAAAAAAAAAAGAAGAACATACTTACCTAGAGACAAGGACTCCTTGTATATAGTCCAGGCTGGCCTTGAACTCAATATGTAGCCTACGCTGGCTTCAAACTCACAGTGATCCTCCTGCCTCAGCCTTCCAAATGCTAGAATTACAGGCATGTGCCACAACACTTAACAGGAATCTTTTAATTGAACTGTTTGGATAGTTTTTTGTTTTGTTAACCTTGCCTGTATGTGTATTTTGAAAAATTGAGGTAGAATTTACATACAATAAAGAATACAAATCTTAGGGTTATTTTTTAAATAGTTTCATTGAAAGAACAAACTAAAAATGTTTCACATATCATTATTTTGATGTATAGTAGTGGGTAGGGACCTTGAATACTGTATTCATAATATCTTAAGCAATTTTCTCTAGAAATTTGTGGTGTGTCCAGTGCTCTGATATAATACCACTTAATAAATTATTAGTGTGTGATAGAAATTTAAAATGCCTTAGAAATGGAATTGACGAGAGATTCTAATTGATTAAATAATTTCTAGGTAATTAAAGCAATTCATGATATTAAATCCTTTCATTGAAAGTACTTCTGAAAGATAATCAGTTTTATAGATTTTATAGGTTTATTGTAGTGAATGTTTTATTGAATGACTATATTACCAGCTACTTCAGGAACATCATTATGAATATAAATTTATTTTAGTCATCTGGAATTATACTGTAGAAACTATAGTATCAAAAGTTCTTGTCAGAATTTTGTAATTGGGCCCTTAAGATCATGTAATCCAGTCTTTGTATGTCGGAAGAAACCAAAGCTCCGAGAGGTGAGGAGCCTGAGGGGAGGTCGAGATCTTGACTCTGGAGCTAATAATGTGGAACTCTGGCCTTCCAACTGGAGCGCCCTGTCCTTCCAGTCCCTCTCATTTCCTCTTGCGAGGCTGGAACTGACTGTAACCCAGACTTCTCACATAGGCTTTGATAATTCATTGCCACTTTGTTTTCTTGAAAATTTGCTAATTTATTCCAAAAGTAGAAAATGGGAACCAATCTTTTCTGGGGGTTCTAGGTACTTCTAGGTAATTCTTAATTAAGCCTTCTTCTGAGAATTCCTTTTAGGATACTCTGTGGCTTTTGAGGAATTATAATACCAAGTGTTTAACTCAAAAATGGAAACTTCTACGATTGAGGGATTGGTGCATTGTGTTCTGAAAGACCTGATAGGTTCTGACTTTAGCATGTATTCTTTTGGGGAGGTAAATGAATGGATAGAGATAGGGTTTGAGTGCATTGCCTTTTGTGGGGTGGATACTGGGAATTAAACAGAGGGCTAAACACTCAATCCACGTAAGGTATATCCCCAGCCCACCCTACCTGCCTCTTTTGAGGTAATTATCTTCATTGCTTCAGTAATGTCAGCATTTTTACAAAGAGTATATAGACTAGGGATAAACAATAAGTAAGGAAATTTACCAGTCTCATTGTTTAGTCTCTAAAATAATTTTGTACTTAATTGAAATATGTCAACCCCATTTTAGTGTTGTTTTTGATACCATGGATTGAACTCACGACCTTGTGCTTACCAGGCAATCGCTTATCCATTTTAGTTTTTAGAGAAAAAAAGAAGAAAAGATTTACAAGTGACTCAAAGCCAACATCTCTGGCTAAAGTTTTTAATGATGTTTTAAGGTTTTCAGTGAACCTGGCAAGAATCTGAAGAAGGCCTGAAATTTGTAATTAAATCAGAAACTGAATAAAAAGGCTTTTGGATAGTCCTGGCTTTCAGATTCTGCCCTGCTCCAATATATTTAATACGTGTATATCTTCAAAATGTTCAGCTTTTGCTTTAAAAAGTGAACAGAATATTGATTCTTTTGTATGATCCTTAAAGAAGCTTCACTGTGTTTTATATTTTATTCTTTTATTTCAACCTTAAAATAATACATGTTTATATATTTTTCCTTATTTTATAAGTGCCTATGAAAAGTGTTCTGGAAAATCTTCTAAATCTTTTACAAAAGCATCACCATTCAAACTTAGGCTGAACTATTTATGATTCCCGAGTAACTGTGTTGAGTTGCTTTCAAGATAGCTTAACCAACGGTAAGTTCATGCCCTGTACAACCTTCAGGCCATGTACCAAGAGAATTGCATTGTGTTTCATTTGTATTATTCAGGACTCACTGTTTCTGTATTTATTTTATAACAGAATAATACTTATTTCCCCTCTTCTCCGTTGTGAGTCTTACTGTAAGAGAAGATAGGCTTGAACAGTAACTTAGGAGCAGGAGTAGGCGGGCTTTTCCATCTGGGTAGTCCATCTTGGCTTTTATTACTGTAGCTCCCAGAGTAGCTTGTTTGCTGTGGTTTTTTTCCTGCTTATGTGTTTGTTTTAAAAACCATTCCTTCGCAAAATCATTAGCAGTGTTCCTCTCGTTTTTCTCTTATTTCTTCATCCCGTTGGCTCTCATTTCCCCCCACCTTCTGCTGCCTATTGCTATACTCTGTGAACCTCAGGAAGCTGTAGAGCTGTCATCTCATGATGCAAAAGTGGAAAGAACTGACAGTTCTTGCCACAAAGGAAAAAAATCCAAACTTGTAAATCTCATCTGTTTAATTTGTTTGTTGGTAACATGCTCTGCTATTAATGTATTCACAAGCTGAAAAGTCTGAAAACATGACTTCCACTTGAAGACTTTTCATTTTCTATCTTCCAGGCTTTTTTTTTTTTTTTTTTTGGTAATAACCTTAAACTTACATTTTATATTTTCTTAATATTCCATTATGAAAATTTAAAATCATTGTGATGGTTGGAGGAATATTTTAATGAATATGTACTGAGGTGTCACCATGTACTGAGGTGTCACCAGTTGTTAGCACAGGGCCAGCCTCATTTCACGTTTTTACCCTCCCTGCCAACCCTGTCCACACGTGTAGCCTTGTATGCACACACGTGCACGTACACACACCGAGGATTATTTTATGCAAATAATTTCTCATCTCATTTTCCGTAAATGTTTCAGTGTATTTCTCTGACTTAAAAGGATAGCCACAATGCCATCTAAAAAATATTAATGCTATCTCCTTAATAGCATCAAATATCTACTAATGGTTTAAATTTTTCTGATTGTCTCAGAAATGTTTTCAGTTAGTTCATTTGAAGTAGAACCTAAACAGAGACCTCAAAGGTCTACAGAGGCCAACTCGTGCAGTAATTGTTTGAATGAATGTGTCTTTTATATGCCTGTTCCTGTCTTTGGTTCCAGAACACAGAGGAACCAGTTAAAGGGCTTTCATTCTAGTGGTAGCTTGGACTGGAGGAGAGTGGAAGCAAACAACAACCCCGTAAGAAAGTATCACATAGTGAAAAGTGCCAAGAATAGGGTAAAGATTTATGTTCAAAGCGATTGTTGAGCTATGTTTAGATCCAAGGAGAGGATCTTTCTTAGGAGAGAATATTTGGTAAAACCTGGATGATAAGAAGCTAACTGTGTGAAAAATCTATGGAAGGATATTCCAGGCAGAGAAAAGAAACTGCAGGCCTGAAGGGCCAGAATGAGATTGTCTACTTTAAGGAACTATTAAAAAGGCACTGGACTGAGAAGTAAGTTGTGAGGTACATAATTAAATCATAGAGGCATATGTAGCTCTTACATAGCTATGCAATCATTTAACAAACTTAGTAAAATTCAAATGGCCTTAATTTTATTTGAAAATGTTTTGCTGAAATTATGTGGCTAATTTGAAATATAAACATGTTGATAACCACTGCTTAGATTCTTTTGAGTTCAGCATACATGCATTACTACAATGGGATGATTCAATCCTCCCACCATTTTTTCCCTCTTTTTTGAAATTACACAAAAGCTTTGTATAGTCTGTTGTAGTATCACTTGGCTACATAATAATTTCTTGTCACAAGCATAGTGTAAAACAGAAATGTGGAGGTGAGGATTTTTTGTTTTCACAGCATTATTCCACTTTAGGTTGTGATTTTTAAAGTCTGGATAACACCACTCTTAAAAAGTGGCATTTATTTGGTAGTTAATATGGTTTCTGGAGTCATTGAAAAACAGTTGTTTTATTGCATCTTTATTTATTATTTGGAAGTCTAAGTCAGTTTAATAACCTGATTTTGGCCACTTATAAGCCCACTGATAAAGCAGAGTATGTACAGGGTAAAAGAGATAAAGAAGACCCTTTAACAGTAATTTATATTAATTTAGTAGTAGTTGAGCATTTTTAATTTGAAAATCCAAAATCCCCCTGAATTCTCCTCAAATTGAAACTTTTGCTGACATTGATATAGGAGAATGAAACTCCCAACCTACTAAATGTCTGGTGTGAGTTTGTATTCTCTAAAATTGAAGAATAAATTTTAGAAACAACAGAGGTTAAGAGCAGAATATATTTATTGAGAGAAAGAAAGTTTCTGTCTGAGAGAGAGAGACAGAAGGGTCCCATGTGGATTTCCAAAGACTGTCTTTTCAAGGGACTTTTATAGAATAAAACCACGAGATGAGGCAGTTCTAAGGTGGTGAAAACATGGGAATTTGCAAGGCAGGCATAAGGTGGGACAGAACTATGGTAAATCGATAAGATTAATTGCTCAGGTAAAATTGATTAAATTGGGGACAAATGGGGATGTGAGTCTCGTAGCAAGCAAGAGTGCATACAGAGCAGTGACTCTTCCCATAGTGGGTTAGGATGGTGACTTCTGGCTTCCTCAGGGTGATAAGAGAACTATGTAGAATATTAATCCTTAGAATGTGGGTGAATTTGCTTGATCTTTTGTCTTGAGGTCTGGCCTATAGTGGGATGTGTCTGTCTCCTCCAGAGTTGCAAGGTATCTTGCCTTCTGCACTGTTTCCTTCAAGGGCCTAGCCCTGTCTGACTGCCTGTAATATTTCTATCTAACTCAGTTGCTTGTAACAACATGGCACCATAATTAGAAAATTCCACACCTGGTGAAATGAGCCCAATCTCCTCTGATCTCGGAAACTAAGAACTGGACCTGGTTAGTGCTTACATTGGAGAAAACTGCACACCTAGTTTATGTGACAAAACCAGGGGCAATCAAAATGTGTGACATTATCTCCAGGCCAAGTTGTATATGAAACATAAACAAATTTTGTGTTTAGACTTGGTCTCATCCTCAAGGTATCTCTTTATGTGTATGCAAATACTTAAAAACTTGAAGAAACCTAAATCTGAAACCTCTTATCTCTAGCATTTCTGATACTCAGTTTGTACCCTTAGTTAAACTAAAACTTAAGTAAGAATGAAATATATTACCTAGGGTTAATGATAACATTTTAATGCCTTTCATTGTGCTAAGTGCATTTGTTTTGAAAAAAATTTTTTTTAATCCTTAAGGTGCTTCTCTTCAGAATGGTGACTTTTAATGTGTTCTTTGCCAAGAGAATTAATGACATTTGCTTAAGTTCAGTGAGTTCATTTGTCCTTTTTTTTTTTTATTAAAGGTTAGTCATCACGATATAACCAAAGCCCAAATTTTAGTTCCCAAGTGACTCAGTTCTGAATCGTTCACTGGAACAGTGAAATCTAATATCTTGTTCTGCTTCCTCTTAGTCTAAATATTCTCTTTACCCTCTCCCTTCTTCCCCACCTAATTTAAGTATTATTTAGAAAATAGACCTGATGCGTTTTTTATGTAAGTTTTAATTGGGTTTTATTGGGTGGCCAGCAGAAGATAGGCAGTGAGAACCTTTTACCTTTTCTCTCTCAAGAAAATATATTGTTCAGGAAATAACATATTTCATTAGCATGATTTGTAAATTATTAGCAGGATGAAGAAAAAAATAGTAAAGAAATATGGAAGGAGACTCAATCTCTGTCGTCTGTTTACTTACTTCAACATTTAATCACTTTTGAAAATAGATTTAAACTCAGTCTAGTGAATAAGCAACACAAAACAAGAAAATCTACTGACAGCTTATTTTACTTGACACTAGATCAATGATTTCTTTGTAGAACTCTTACACAAGAATAATCTGAATTTAAAGAATAGTGATATCTTTACAATGCTGTATTATCACCTCAGTGGATGTTAGGGTTTTTTTTTTTCTTTTTATCAGTATATGCAAAGCATTCACTTACCTTTTCTTCCACCTGCTCTTTGAAATTCTGCCAGGTTCCCTTGTTTTTGGCTTATAATACAGAGCTTATTATCAGCCAAATGAGAAAGGATTGCAGTAAATGTTGGTCCTGAAACTAGGCGAGTCTTGTGCAGAAATTAGTTTGTGATCAACAACAAGCATGCTCATCTGAAACACTCACTTCAAAGGCCTGTAGATTTCTAAGACATATTTTACAATTTTGACTCAAGAATGAATTTCCCATAAAACTATATTAAATTTCCAGATGAATTCTTCATATTCATGGAGTAGACAACTTGGAGAAAATCAGACTCTACTCACATTTTTAGAGTCAGTTTTAGAAAAAACTATCCTTTGAGTACCTTAAAAAAGAGCTGAGTTTGGTGTAAGTTCTAGATAGCCTTCAAAATCATAAGAAATTTTGGCTCTATTTTTTAATCTGCAAGGAGCCAGTGAAGGAGTTTTGAAGACATGTCATCCTATCTTTATGGAGGGCAATTGGTGCCACAGATAGACAGATTTATCAAAAGGACAAACGACCAGAGGGAGCAGTAGTAACAATAGCAATATTTTTGGTTTGTTTGTTTGTTTGTTTGTTTATTTACTGAGTGCCCAGCATTCTGCTTGGTGCCTTATATACTTTAGCACTTTGACATCTAGTGACAGTTGGATTTATAGATACAGAAATTCAGGCTTAAAGCAATTATAGAAACCTGCTCAGAAATCATAAGCTGATAAATGAGGGAGCTGGAGGAGCGGGGAGCGGAGGGAGCTTGTGGTTTCAGCTCTTGGCCTCCCTCATATACATGAAAGGAGAGGCACCTTAGGGATTAAAAGAAGAAATGACTTCAGAACAAGAGCGTTTAGCACAATGGAAGGCATTGAAGTGTTATCATTAAACTTAGGTTATATATTCCCCTTCTTATTTTTTAGTTTAACAGAGGGTACAAATTGAGTATACCTTACCTGAAATGTATGTTTTTTTCTATAACGGTGAATACTCTTCTCTGTCACTATACAAAACCTTGATATAACCTATTGTTGAGGTGAAGGAGAGGAGTTTAAACAACAGGCACGTATTTTCCCACATTTCTAGAAGCTGGCAGTCCAATGTCAATGTGCCAGCGCTGCTGGTTGCAGGGAAAGTCTCTCTGGTTTGTAGATAGTGCCTTCTCACTGTACCCTCACATAACATTGTCTCTGCAAATCAGAGAGCAAAAGAGGGACAAGTGATATAACCGGAAAGTTTAGCTGTCACATTGAATCTGAAATCAAATCATTAAACTTTCCATACTTGTTAACTGTGTGTGTTAGCTTTCTGTCATGGTGACAAAAAACCTGAGACAAACAACTTGAAAAAGATCAGGGATAAGGATATAACTTAGTCATAGAGCACTTGCCTAACATGTGTGAGGTCCCAGGTTGGGGTTAGGTCCCCAGCCCTAGGTGGTGATGGGAGAGACTTTATTTTGGCTTTTGAGTTCAAAGGTTTCAGTCCATACTCAGCTGGCTCCGTTGCATTTGGATCTGTGCATCAATCATGTCAGGAGCATATGGCAAAGAAAATTGCTTACCTCTTGGTGTCTAGAAAGCAAAGCCAGATTGGGTTCTTAACTACGGAATCATCCAGTGTTGATGGGAGGGAGATTAAAAGAAGCTAGAAGGTGATAATGGACTGGATATGATATAGAATTAGCTAAGTAAGAGAAGGAAATGAGGAATCTAAACGGTTATGAGGAGTCAGCTCAACACTGACCAAAAAGTTGGAGTTATAATTAATAAAAATAGGAAATACAGGAATGGAGCAGGTTTGGTTGCATATTTAGCTCAAGGGAGTGGAAGAATATTAGAGATGACTAATAAGTAGTGGGAAACTTGGATCTGAAGGTCAGCACAGAAAGGGCTCAAGATATCATTTTCATTGAGATAATAACTTGATCTTCCAAGAAAGGTTATGCACTCCAAGCAGAATGACATATGAAAAGAGAAGGCAAAAAATAAACCTTGAAAGTATTTTGGGGACAACTGAAAGAGCAAGAGTCAATGAAAGAGACACAGAAGTGGTGAAAAAAATAAATTCAGGAACTCCTGGAGTGTCATAGAGTTGAAAGAAAAGAACTTTAATATGGAGGAGGTAATCAGCCATTTGGACAGATGTTTCCAAAAAGTATAATAATTGGAGATATACGATGAAAAAGAAGATGAAATGAAGAGATAAAATGATCACCCTTGCAAAGTAGTAGAGATCTTCTTCCTCCAAGATAGAATAAAAGAAAAGGGGAAGGGGGACACATTAGAAGGAACATTGTGATGGAGAAAAAATGAGTTGTGGGGTTGATTTCAGAAGGAATTTCTCAATTCATTGACCTCAGGAAAGTAGGAGGTAAAGTCTTCTACCAAGAGGCAGGAAGAAGTTATGATCAGCTTCTATGGGGAAGAAGTCTCAGTAAGAAGGCAGCCATTTAGTAAACAAACCCCATTGCCTAGCTAAAGTTAGACGACATTTGATAGTGGCATCAGTTATGTCAATTATGTTGTCCATTTTTATAGCCCTTGCCTCATCCTACATATGAGACTGCTGAAATAGTTTTACCAGAAAGGAAGAACTGGTAAAGTAGATCGAGCAAGTCACAGAAGCTAATATGCAAAACAACGTAATTAAAATAAAGCTTTTTCTAAATAGAAAAAGTAGCAGAGTAAAAAGGATAGACCTGGTTGTGTTGAAGAATACTGAAAGGATTCAGTAACTTGTTTTGTTACATCTAGTAAGAAACCTCAGAGCTATTCAGCACATGCTTTTAGAAACAACTATTCAGTGTATACTTTGTTGACTCATTAAGGGGGGAGTGGATTTTTAACCAAGGTATTTTAAACTCGGGTTGTTTACTGCTGGTTTCTTAAAATGAAAGTGCATGATTTATAATTTAGAAAGGACAGACTATTAGATTATTAACAGTTAAGTAGAGATTGTCCTTTCAGTTTTGTTACATGATTATTGTTTTGAGGAAAAAGTTATTGAAACTCATATTCTAGATTCAATGAGCCAAAATGAAAATTTTTGAAATCCTGTTGATGTGTTCATTGGAATTTTTATTAGATAAGTATTATGTTGTGGTTATTAAGGTGGAAAAGATCCAATGTATGCAATTGACTCAGTCCTCTTAATAGTCTGGTTAGTAAGATTTATAAGATCAGTGGGGCTCCTTTATGTTATTCTTAAAATAGGAGTTTGTTTTCAACTAGGACATTAGATTCCAGAGCAGGAGGAAAAGAGTCTTTCAGTTTAGTTGGATGGGAAAGGCCCACAATTATTTAAAAGTTACATCTGAGCTTATTATTTGATGATTTCCTTCTCTGTATTTGAGACCAAATAATGATAATTTTTGAAAAACTAACTTTTATCAACCAATTTACTCTGTGAAGGCAAATGATCATCTTTCAAAATAACAAAAAAAATTTTTAAAGAATTTTACCAAAAGACCTCTTTTTCAGTCATATATATAATTTTTGTTTTGTTTTATTTTTGATACTTGAAATTAAACCCACTGAGAAACATTCCCAGCCCGGGTACCTGAGAATTTTAAGTGAAGATTTTTTAATCATCGGCAGCCTACAACATTTCCTTATGTGTTCCTTCCTTTTGAGGAGAAAAATAAATTTCACTCAGCCCCGTCTGTGTTCTTGTCACTTATGTACTGGATATACTTGAAAGCAATTTTCTACATGCACCATATTTTAGGAAACAGCATTATTTTACTATTCACTATGGATGTTCACAATGCTTTGTTAAAGAAAAAAAGGAAAATATAATACTTATACTGTATAATTTCAAGGTTTCTTTTTTTGTTTTATTTTCTTCCCACACTGCCTGGCTGTTGGGGATTGAACCTAGGGCTTTTCAGCTGCTCAGCAGGTGCTTTGTCACTAAGCTGTACCACAGCACTTCAAGATGTCATGTACGTCATTATTAATGTGACAAGGGGAAAGTAGGCAGAACAAGAGGCAGAACAAAAGTAAGAAAATGGATCTCTGATCCAATGACCAAAGAGAACAGAATCCTATACAGAGGTTTAGAGGTTTCTTTGTTTCGCAGTGGCATTGCACCCAGGACCTTGCCCTACAGGAGCTCTATCACCAAGCTACATTTTCAGGCCTGGTTCAGAGCTTCAAATACATGAAGCAAAGGGCATCTTTAGGAATGATCTCTAGTAAGTAATCTTTAATGTTCACTATCAGAATGTACTTTAAAAGAGCCTTGGGTATCAAGGTCTTTTTCCTAACTATAACTTTATGTTGTTACAATTTGAAGCAAATTATTGCCCAAAAAATACAAGAAGGAATTAAATTCTTGCCTCATTACTTCTCTATGTAATGCTTTATCAAACACTCAAATATTATGTTCTCTGTTTATTAGTTTCCTGTGGGAAGTTGGTGGAGAGGGGCATTCAACCCCTGAGTAAACTCAAAATCTGTCAATTGACATGCTGTGATCTCTGGTGGAGAATCAGAATGTGCCAAAGCCATCGCATCTGAATTCTGGATCACCCTTATCACTGGCATTTTTAAGTTGTGCTAAACATTAATTGAAACACTGTCTAGTTCTGGGTCCAGTGTCCTCAACCAACATTCTGAATTTTTTATGTGTCAAGGGTGGCTCACACAGCAAGACTTTAAATAGATTCCCCATAGAAAGCTGAAATGGGAGCTTCTAGGAAGGTGTGTAGAATCCATTGGAACACAAATTCAAACACAAATTCAAACAATGTAGCCAACTGTGGACTGCTGGTGAGTGGCCGCTGACTAGCCTGACCAACCATCAAGGAAATGAACATTTAGAGACAGAGTGTCTTTTTATGTGCAAAAGTATCAAGTGTGACCTAAGAGCTATAAACAACTTTGAAGACTGCAGAAACCCAAACATTTAATGAGAGAAGGTGAAGAAAACTCAAGCCAAATTTGGAAAAGAAGCATAAGAGAATCTGTTCATTTAAATACCATCTCTCTTGACATCTGCACTATGACTAGCTCATTTTTGTCATTTTTTCTGATTATAAAATAATATACTTATTGTAAATAATTTGGAAACTGTGTGGAAATACAGTCTTATTTTGGTGTATGTCCATCTAGCCTGTATGTGAATATTTAAAACCATAATTCAAACCAGGCATGGTGGCACATGCCTGAATCCCAGCACTCTGGGAGGCTGGGGCAGGAGGATCAGATTATAACCTGAGCAATGTAGCTAACTTGGGAGAACTTGTCGAAAAGAAAAGAAGAGGAATGGAAAGGAAAGGAAAGGAAAGGAAAGGAAAGGAAAGGAAAAGAAAGGAAAAGAAAGGAAGAGAAAGAAAAAAAAATAACCTAAGAAGGGCTGGAGATGTAGCTCAGTGTGAAAGCCCTGGATTCAATCTAGTACCATAAAAATGAAACAAAATGAAATCATAATCCAACTTCATACTACCCAATATGCATCATAATTAGCTGTATATTTTATACCTAGACCCAAAGACTGTAAACCTTAAAAAATAACCTAACCATATTTCCTGAAAGTAGAGGGACTATTTGAACCTGAGTGGCAGAGAATAGCAAAGTAAAGGCAATTATACATTTAGTATCTCAACAAATGAGGGTCAAATCATATGGAAAAAGGGACTTTAGTTATGGTCAGGTGATATTGGTAATCTTAATCCTGGTAGGTAATAAAACCTAATTGCAGGGCTCCAGGGAAGTCATTTATATTATGGCACAGCATTCTGCAACTACTTTTAATCCAAGTGATATAACTAATCTGGCATGGATGCTTGAACAGATCTCCAAACAAATGTCGTTCTTGGCACAGCCTTCCTCTAAGCAATTCTTTCACACTGCTGATGTTGGTTTTTTTAATCTATCATCCCCTGATGCATTAAAACCTATCAAGCTTATAATTTATTCCTTTGAAGATTAGCTCATCTATCTCATATAATGTATGAGGAAGAGACTTCAGTTAAAGGGAATAGAGTGGAGGAATTTTTACTATTTCCCAGTCCTTTGATAATAAAAACAAGAAGACAGGAAAATAGGAAAGATGCCCATCATTAGTGAAATTAGACACTGGCCTAAGCCTTAGAATTTAAACAATGAAGCATAACTTGAGGAGGATGAACCCTTTTAGGAAATCTTCAAGCTACATGCTTCTTTGTGTAAAAGTTAAGTTTACTTTAAACATTTAACCAGTGAGCTTGTATTGTAATTCTGGCATTTAGATTTTTAAACTCTAGAAAGATCTTTTAGGACCTGGTATGCCATGATTCAACATTCAGTCTTCTATTGTACATCAGATTTTTTTCTTTAGATAATTCAATGAATACTTTAACATGTAGGAGTAGGTGTTAAAAAAAAATAAAGAGATTTAGTTGTACAGTAGAACCTCTAGTAATCATTTAAGCCAAAGGAAATTTCCTGGCTTCTTATACTTCAGTAACTGAAAGCTATTCCTTTCTAGCCAGTTAGTGTATTTTAAGTAACTAAGGCAAAGTGATTAGAATAAAGACATAATCTGGCGAGGTTACTGAACTTCATTACAAAAAACCTTGTGGGCTGCCAGGCAAAAAAGGACATTTCTGCAAACATGGTGAAGAGTGGAAATGTAATGTCATTATTTGAATAGTTGCATCTGCAACTTAATTGACTAATAAAAAGTGTTATGCAGACAACTTACTGCTGCTTTTCTATTCTTTTCATTACTAGTGAATTTATGACCACTTGTTGGGTGTCAGCTTTTTATACGCCTTCCCTGATATACCCTAAAAAACTGTGATCTGTGAAGACCTAGCAGGTTTTTCCCCCTTGCTACTGGGGATAAAAGGCAAGGCCTTTGTGCTGAGCTACACGCCCAACCCTTTTTTTTAGTATTTTTTATTTCAAGACAGGATTTCACTAAGTTGCCATGACTGGGCTCAAATTTATATTCCTCCTGACTTGGCCGCTTAGAGTGCTAGGATTATAAGTATGCACCACCATACTGACTAGGAATATACTCTTTGCCCCCCCCCCCTTTAGTTTCTGTTACTAGCTCTAGAATTGATACCGTATCAAACATAAGGCCACTCATTTCAGAGCAAATACTTTGTGTATTTCATTACTGGCAAAGTATGTACAGTGAACTTTGGAGGATATACTCTTCAGATATGTTATTTCTTACCCTTATACTCAACACCATTGATACAATATAACAGGTTCCATTAGTCCTACATAGTTACATCTCATAGTGTATCTTCCCTGCAGAATGCCAATTTTGTTCCATTTATTTATTTATTTATTTATGGGCATGTTTACCTTTTATTAGTGCCAGAGTTATGGTATTAGAGACTGAGGTATAGCCTTGCTATACAATATATGGAAAACTATACATATGCATTATAGTATGCTATATATTATATTTGTGTGAGTATATACTATGTAAGGAAAACTAAGGTTACTATGGATAAGGATATGAATCTGTTCTTTAGACCTTACTTGCAGTAACCACTGTCCTTGAGTATTAGAATTATTGTCTGTAAATGACAATTATTAAATGGTTAATGAATGATCATTAGAAGTATAGGATGCTGTTCCTGTTTGCCGTGGACACACAGTCTAGCTCAAAAAGCATGATGAGTGTCAGTAAAAGCCAGAAGAATCTTGTTTTACATTAGTTGATAGGAGACTATAGTAGACACTAATGTACTTCAGTGACCTGGAAGGCTTTGAGATTTTGTCCCAAAGGAAATTAACATTTATCAAGTAGCCTTGCGTGTATTAAGTACCTTAACAAAATCCAATCAAGTAGTCTTATCTCTAAATGTGATTAACATTTTGATTTGTATTATTCTTTTAGAATTTGTGAAACGCAAAATAGCTGGCTGACCATTGGCAAAATCTAGAGTGTTCAGTTTTCCTCTAAGAAAGGAATTAGATGCTAGGAAAAGAATAGAGAACACAGAGACTTAAATAATTTAAGTTAACTGTGCTGGTTTTGTTAGATTTTAAAAATGTGATTTAGAACAAAAATTTCCTTGGGCAATCTAGTTCTCTGTCCTCTCCAACAACTTTTCCATATTTATGTGTTTCAAAGGTAGGGTTAGCGGGAATGCATAGGCTAAAGTGTAAGCAAACTATGACTTCTGTGTTGTGGCACTAATGATATTCATAGCGTGTTGCTAACTCACTCGTTGAAAACAAAGCAGGAGTTCTATTCTGACAAGGCACAGAAGTCCTTCGACCTTCTTGACTTCTGTGATTCCATTTTACAACCTTGAATTCCTTTAGCATACTCTTATTGTGGGATTGGCCAACTATTGTTTATTATAGTTGTTACTTAAATTCAGTTATTGAATTATTTAATAATGTTCATACTAAAGAAGGAGAAGGTGATGGTCTAGACGTCTTTAAAATCCTTGGATTATCAAAACATAAAAACAGTACTTAATGATGCTGTTCAGTGACATTAAACACATTGGCACTTTGTGTTATACCTTGGAAATAAAAGTTACTTCTAACTCTTAACCCTGTTGTTCCTCCTTTTAAGAAACATTAATTCACTGTGTAAACAGATGCCAGTTTTAGCTTTCTTGTCCTTGTATCCTTGTATTATTCTTTCTTCTGCTGGTCGAGGCAGAAAAAGATTTGAAATTTTAGAATTTGGATGACATTTGAAAATTTCAAGGGAGAAACTCATGGAAAATAGTGTCTGGATTGACTAGCATCTTTAAAAGTCAACAGCAGAGACTAGTTTAGGTCAATTTTCATTTGATAAATTGGGGTGAATCGGGAACAAACTTGTGATCCGCAAATCTTATGTAGTTTAATTGAAGAGCCACTTGGAGGAAGTAGCTTTGTGATTAAGTCACATATTTTGGTGAAAAGGGAGAGTAGCAATAAACAAAGTCAGGAGGTATGGCCCTGAAGCAAGGCCTGCAGATCGCTGTAGCTGCTGGTTTCAAACAGGAACCTAAAGAGAATTCTTTCTGTGGTCAGTTGGCCATTTCAGAACTTTGGAAATGGAATGGTCAATTCATCAGAAAGAAATAGCAGGTGAGTATGGCACACTTCGGGGGCCTGCAGGGGAGAGACCCTGGCGCCTCGGGACCTGCACCATGCCTTTGACTCGGGGTGCCAGGAGAACAAGGAGCTCCTCCCCTCTCTGGGGAGCGGCTGTGAGCCTGTGGGCACATGGGCTGAGAATCAAACGTCTCATGTCCTGTCCCCCGTCCCGTGTCGTCCTCCCCCCTTAGCACATGGAAGCCAGTGAACTACACATCTTATGAAAAGATTGGCTATATTATTAATATGAGCTCCCCATATGCAAAGATATGGACAACCATTTGGAAGAAAACAAGAGACAATATGACAGATAGTGAAGATCTCTGGTTGTCTAGCTTTGAAATTTATCCTTTCTTATGTCCCATTCTGTTCTGTTTTTGTTTAATTTTACCCCCAATAAAATAAAATAAAATAAAATACAAAACAAAGTCAGGAGGTAAGAAAACTTTTTATTAGGCTTACCCACAAGCTTCTGTCTCGTACATTTGAAACTATATTGTATGTTTGCATATTACAGTATTTAACAAAAGTGGACCTTCTGAAATAATGCTGATTCATGTGGAAGCACTAAAGGAGGCGATATCGGTGAGGTTTTCCTTAGTACAGGGAGCCTTGAGTAAACCTCTGGAACCAATGGTACTGGGTCTCCAGCTAAGTGTTACGAAGTGTTTTTGACCAGCAAAATTAGCCCTTCATGGTTCTTGCAGTTCACTGCCTGACTTTAACAACAAAAGAATACTGCATATATATTACCTTTCTCTCCTCTGCTTCAGGCCTAGTCATGGCCATTGAGGTTCTTAGCATGAGCCTCATGTCTTCAGACTACGATCCTTGTTTTTCAGGCTGAGGTTTTAGATAAGAATGAAGACACAGATACCGGGGTGCATACATAATAACACAAAGTTATCAGTTTCATTTTTTTGTTGCTACTCATATTCTCTGCCATTCCCTTTCATCCCAATATTTTAAATACTCATCAGTAATTTAGATGCAAACATAATCCCATTGACTATAGAATGAGAGTCAAAGGTGATTTATATTATTAATAATTCTCTTATTAGATAAGCCATACTTATGGAACTATCTTACTTAATTGTTGGAAGGAAATAAAAACTGGCTATTTTTCACTTTCACTTTTGACCTCATGCTTACAGTAGCTTAGGGGCAAAGTGTTCAGGTAATTATTTGTCACAATTGTTCCAACTTTGCTGGCATAACAAAGAATTGCTATTTTGCTGGTAAGTGAGCAAATAGATATCCTTTTGGACCTCTTCATCTGATGGTTAGGATTTCTTAATGAGACCAAAACATGAGGTTAACGATGTTTTGCTCAATAATTACTGCCTACCAAGTTCTTCTTGTATGTATTGTCTTTCTGGGTTTGCCCCGCCCCGCAAAATGATGATGTGCTAGACTCCACATAATAATAATCTGTTCTTTCAATAACTCAATATTGAGGCCTAAACTTGAACTTTGTACATCAAATTCTGTTTCTGGATTCAGCACCCATTCTGCCAACTGAAATTGATTTTTGCTCTGTCTTGTTTTTGTTAACTTTCTAATTTCCTCATGATCATTATTCCTGCTCTGACAAGTGATGGGCTTCTGTACTGTTGAAGGAAGACTTACAAAGAGAGCAAGGATCTATGATGAAAATTGAAGAATTATAGGGTTTGAATTTTTTTCACATTAAAATATTTGATTCCCAAAGCCTGCATAAAATGCAAAGATTGACACTTTCCTAATGAAGTGTTGCTGTCTGTAAAATGTAGTGTAATAGTCAGCTAATTTTAAATTTCATCTGATGTTTAAATATTATAAATTATATGTGAGAAGCTTTTTTTGAAATGTATATTCATTATAAAAGCTGGTTTAAAAGTGAATTGGGTTATATAACTCTAGAGATTAAAACAACCCAGTCTAATCTTTTCTTCCAGTTTTAATAAGATTAATCTGAATTTTAACATAAAATTGGTCTTCTTATCAAAAGGAAACAAATAAACATACTTTTCTGCTTGACTTATTGTACAGGGTTTAATGTGGCAGCATATTATATTTGGAATATTCTTCACAACATTTTATTGAATAAGATCTTGACTTTGCAGAGGTAAAATAATTTGCTTTTTAGTCAGGAAACAAAGTTAAGCCCTTTAATTGTCTTACACAAAAAAATGTCAACTTTAATTCAGGCGATATTAACAGCCCAGGTAATGTGACCCCCAATGTAAAATACTTACTTTTCTCAAATACTCATGGAACATTTTCCAAAATTGACTGTAAGCCAGGCCATAAAGCAAATCATAATAAATTTCAAAGGACTGAAATCATACTATTTTCTCTACCTAGGATAGAATTAAACTAGAAATCATTACTTGCAGGGGTAATTAATCATTTTTGCTGAGAAATCCTCAAGTATTTGAAATATATATCAAAGAAGAATAGTCAAAACTAACAAAATGTTGGGCTCAGCAGTATACACCTATAATCCCAGCACTTAGGAGGCTGAGGCAGGAGGATTGCCCAAGTTTGAGACCACCCTGCACTACATAGTGAGTTCAAAGCCAACGTGAACTCTACATAGCAAGACCCTGTCTCAAAAAACAAAACAAAACAAAAAACTAACAAATTGAAAGAAAGTAGACAGTTTACTGATATTAGAAACAAAGAAAAAGAGTTTCTCTACAAATCTTACAGTCACCAGAAAGTTAGTGTTTGGAACAATTTAATGCCAATTGTTGATAATGATAATAACCAACATTTAACCTTAGAAAGACAGCCCAATTAAAAATGGGCAAAGTCTCTGAATAGACATTTCTCTAATACAGATAGCAAGATGACCAGTAAGTTCTTGAAAAGATGTAAAATATTGTCAGCCATCAGGAAGTGCACAACCCAAGCCATAATGAGATTCCACTTCAAGGTAGCTATAAACAGAAGGATGGACGTGTGCTGGGGAGAATGTAGGGAATTTGGAACTCTTACATTCCTGGTGGAAATATAAATGGTGCAGCATGACACTTGTACATGAATTGTTTGTGGCAGCATTATTCCTAATAGCCAGAAAGTGGAGACAACTCAAATGTCTATTGGGTGATGAATGGATAAAAAAAAAAGTTACATATACATACAGTGGAATATTGTTTGGCAGTAAAAAGAATTGAGAGCTAATATGTGCTACAACATACACGTGTCTTGAAAGCATGGTAAGGAAAAAAAGCCAACCACATATTACATGATTTCATTGTATGAAATACCCTGAATAGGCAAATCCATGGAATCAGAGTAGATCAGTGGTTTTCAGGGATTAGGAGTAGGTGTAATGGAAAATAACTGCTAATGGATGAGATTTCTTTTTGGGAGTGATGCAGATGTTCCGATATTGATTGTGGTGGTGTCTGCACAACACTGCATACTAAAAACTATTGTGTTATACTTTTTTTTTTTTTTGGTACCAGGAATTGAACTCATGACCTTGCGCTTGCCAGGTAGGCACTGTGAGTTATATCCCTGGCTGTATTATACTCTTTAAGTAGTACATTATTTGGTCGGTAAATTGTATCTCAATAATGCTGTTCCTTGGTTAAGGAATTTATTTATTTATTTAGGTACCAGGGAGCAAACTCATGACCTCATGCTTGCCAGGCAGGCACTATGCCGCTAAACTATATCCTTGGCCTAATGATGCTGTTCCTTTAAAAAAAAAAAAAGCCCTAGAAAAACTAGTGTGAAGAGAGTTAGAAAATCTGTTTAAACTCACATTTATAAAGGAATCATAATCTATCATTACAGATTTCCTACATTGAGAACGTCAGGCTCAAGTATGACTTCACTGGAGAGTTTTTAAAAGCATTTAAGAGAGAAGTACTATTATCTTTAAAAAATCTCTTCCAAAGAATATGAAAAATATGAACACTTTTATATCTTGTTTACAGCCAATGAAGACATTATAAGAAAGGAAAAATATTGGCCATCTTCTTTATGAAGACAGATACATCCTATTAAACTCAACAAACACAAAAGCCCTCAGAAAATAGGAATAGACAGAAACTTCTTTAATCTGATAAAGCGTTACCTACAAAAAAATTATAATAGGTGTTCTAATTAGTGATGAAGTACTGAAAGACTTCTCGAGATCAGCATCAGGACTGAGATAAGGATGTGGCCACCACCGCCATTATTCACCATTGGACTCTAAGCCCCAGGTAATGCATTAAGAAAGACGTTTTGTTAGTATTGGAAAGGAATAAATCAATGTCTTTATTTGAAGATGATGTGATATGATTGTGTATGTTGAAAACTAAGAGAACCTACAGATAAAATACAAAATCAATATGTGTATCATAAGGATGCTGGAAATGAAGCCAGTGTACAAAAAGTCAATTGTGTATCGGACATGATCCACTTGAAAATTCACCAAGCAACATTTATGATTTGTATGCGCAAAAGCCACATAATACATTTTAATACAAAGTCTTTAAAAATCTGTTGTATTTCTATATGCTAGCAATTTGAAGATTTATACTATCAAAAAACATAAAAATATCTAACAAATCAAATGATAGATGTAGACCTATACATAGAAAGCCACCACTACCCAAGTGGGTGAAAGAATATACCACATTTATTGCCCAAAATACCCAATGCTGTCATTTCTCCCTCAAATTAAGCTACATATTTGGTATATCTCTGAGGTGAGAGAAAGAAGGTTTTTTCAATATCTTGTACTGGGTCAATTTTATATTATATAGGAAAAAAATTGATTTTAGATATCAGATCAAAAAAGAACCCTTCTAAATAAAATATGGATATAAACATAAAAGATAAACAACAAAACTCGTTAAAGAAAACATTGAATATCTTCATGACCTTTGGATATGAAATTATTTCTCAAGCAGAATACAAGAAGTACTAACCATAAAGGGAAAGATTATTTGTTGGACTGTATTAAATTTTTTAAAATTTTTGTTCATCAAAGTACCATTAAAAAGCAGACTAAGAGTGGGAAAAGATTTTATAAATATATATGTGCCAATGGAGGGTTCATATTCTAACCATATTAAGAATTTTGATAATCAGTAAGAAAAAATAACAAAAAAATTGTGCAAGAAACTTGAATGGGTCTTCACAACAGAGGATATCCAAATGTCAATAAACACAAAAAGGCTATCAACCTCTTTGGTCATTAAGAAATAGAACTACTAGAAGATAACTATACACACCTACCAAAAAAAAATTTTTTTTTGAGACAGGTTCTCACTCTGCAGTTCAGGCTGGCCTTGAACTCACTATATAGCTTAGGTTGGCCTCGAATGCACAGCAATGTCCCCAACCTCATGAGTGCTAGGGTTATAGGTGTGCCCAGCTCACACCTACCAAAATTTAGCAAAACTAACAAAACGAGGTAGTCACAGAAATATGGAGCATCTGGGACTCTTAAACACTGCTGGTGGATATATGAATTGGCACCTGCCTCCTTGCAAACTTGACAGTGTCTATTTTAGCTGAACATATTCTGTGGACCAAAGGGTATGCATATGTATATGCACCAAAAGGCACAGAGAGAATATTCACTGTGGCATTATTAGCAAAATCTGGAAATAGCTCAAGTGTCCATTTTGGAATATTCAGACAGTAGATTCATATAATGAATACAGAAATATGCAGCAATGAAAAATAATTAGTGCTGCACTCAAGAGCATGGATAAATCTGACAAATACAACGTTGAACAACAAAAACCAAATTCCAGTCAATAAATACTATAAGAGGCTATTTGTATAAAGTCTAAGTCTTTATGAGAAAATAGAATCTCCAGCTTTCTTCTTTTCAGCTTCCATGGAAAACCAAACTGAAGAAATGGTGGTTATTGACACCTATTTAGAAGATAAACAGTCCCTTTTAAAAACAAATAATGATTTAGAAATATTTGTGAAAGAAAATTACAGAGGATTATGTAGCAAATATCCATATACTCACAACTCAACTTTAAAATTTGTATTTTGTTATATTTGCTTCAGAGTTTGTTTTTATTGGGAAACAAACATTATAGTAGAGATAAACTATTTTTTACTTCTTTTGTATCTCCAATTCCCAAACCCCTCTCTAAAGATACCTATCACTAAAATGTTGATTACTATAGATAGTACCATTCCCTATATTTTAATATCTAATATTTAACATTCCCAAGTTATTACTGTGTACATATGCATATTTACACACACGTCTAAAAGGTAAAATAATAAATGTATATTTGTATATTTTAAATTTTTCATGTATTATAATTTACATAGGCTATGATGTGCTTTTTATGTTACATTGTTTTGAGATGTGTATAAACCTATTAATTGTTTTTATTTCTAAATGAACTTTATCACATTTAATTGTGCATGATTTTTATGGTATTCTAAATTTGAATCTTTTGAAATCTACTGATCATGCCTCCTAAAAGTATTCTTACCCTGTCAAAGACTGACTTTATTTAATTGTATTTTAAGAAGTTCTTAGGCTGGAGATGTAGCTCAATAATTGAGAGCTGGCCCTGTATGTGCAAGGCCCTGGTTTGTGTTACTTACCACCAGAAAAAAAAAAAAAAAAAAAAAAAAAAAGAGAGAGAAGTTTTTATAGTTTATCAGAGGACAATATAAGAAACAACCCTATGAAATCTCTTAAATTAATATCCAGAATATTAGTGGAAATCCTATATCTACTATTACTCAGTGCCTTCTATATAAAATACTACATCAGAAATTCCTTTTAGAACTTTGTACACAAAATATTTCACCCTTCCTGACATTGCAGTTTTCTGCCTTCTGTTGATGAGAATCGTCATTGATTGTGTTGTCTTTTTGGTTTGGGGGCTACAAAGCGGTCGTAATTTTCTACTGGTATTATAACAAATTACCTCAGATTTACTGGCTTAAAATCAACCTCTCTTCCTTCTACTTCCCCCTTTTTTTTGCTGGGGATCAAACCCAAGGCCTCATGCATGCTAAATTCATCTTCTACTAAAAATCTTTACCTTACCATTAATTAGGCTACAAGTTCAATATAGGTTTCACTGGACTAAAATCAAGATGTCAGGAAGGCTAGGTTCCTTTTTGGAGACTATAAAAGACAGTCCTTTTCTCTGCCTTTTCCAGCACCCAGGGTCTGCCACTCTTTGGCTCCTAGTCCCGTTCCTCCAGTGGCACTGGGGAATTTCTTCCTGTCTCACACTAATATCTTTCTGGTTCTCCATTATTCACATCTTCCTCTAACTTTTCTAAGGACTCCACGATAACATTGATTGTATTCCAGATAATCTAGAATAATCTCCCTATTTTAAACTGAGATTGTTATAACTATAATTCCATCTGGAATTAATTTGCCATTGTCCATAACCTATCTACAGATTCCAGAAATTAGGACATGGACATCCTAGAGAGGCCATTATTCTGCCTACCATAGAGGTGTAGAGCCACATATGGACCTTAGCAGTGTTGAAGGTTGATAGTCTATATATTCTTCTTCTCAAAACTTTGTTGTCTAATTGTTTTGGGGTGGGAGTGTCTTTGTTTTAAGTTTTCTCTTTTGCATTTTAAGAAATTGATTTCCATCTCATGATATGCGTTTTTGTGTTTCTGTTGTAGAGGTTCAAACTTTTTTGTAGAACAGGCCAAGGATAAATAATTAATGAGACATTGAGCCCTGCGTATGCTTAGGAAATAAAGAGGATAGTGGGTGATGTTAGCAATACAAGTCTTTCTTTGCAAATAAAGGTCTGCCAGTCTGTAAGACTGCATGAAGCTGTGACTAGAATCGCTTGCTAAGAGCCTGGTCCCATGTACAACAGGAGAGATTGGCTGGAGTCAGGTAGAGTGGGCCGAGGGTCATTCTGGGTTCAGTGTTTTCAATTTGCAATCTTGAATTTTGAAAGCCATGTTAAATGTCTTTTTTTTTAATGCCTTATTTGACATTCCCCTTTGTGCTGTACTTTAATGACTTTTAAGACTTTTAATGGCTTATTCTTTTGTAATTATGTTAAGCAATGTATTCATTAGCTAAAGTTATACCTCCAAATTACTTTAACAATTTTTTCATTTTAAAAACTAAAGAAGAATATAAACAATGATACAGAATTTCAAAACAAAATAATAAGAGATTAACACTGTAATATTTTTAAATCAGCAAATTAAAATAAATCCCTTTAGCAAAAATAACAGAAAAGAAATTTATCAAAATTGTGAATTTTCGTGAAACCAGAGTGTTACAGACAAAATTGTTTTAAAATCTCCAATTAATTAAAAATGGATTTGTAGTTATTGTTTTCCTGCTGGATAAAGTCTGGAAAGACTGAAGGACATTGTTGGTCTATTGGTGTAATAATAATTCTATTGCTAGTATTCTAGTTCAAGATTGCTGTCAAAGTAGAACAATTATGCTGTAAATGCAGGCAGCATGTTTATTTTATTTTTAATTAGGTAAAGAGAACAATTAACAAAGTTTATGAAACAAAAGCAACTACTTTGCTGTAAGATTCTTTTTGTGTTTTGTTCTCCTTGGGGTAGAAGTAAATCCATTACACTTACACAGCATGCGGGAGGGCAGAGTGATTTCTATAGCAGCTGTTGTGCCCCTCTCATTGCAGGAGAATGAAAAGGTCTGTAATATTTATATTTCTGAGTGGTAACTGCATTCTTTTCAACATTAGCTAAAGCTGGAGCAAAAATCAACATCATTCACAGTCGACTTCTTGGTTGGAAATTGTTTTTTTCACTAATATATGAAAGATGTGAGGTGACCTCAAACCACCATTTCTTCCCCTCTTTTAGCCTTGAAAACTTAAGTCTGTACAGGTCAAGGTAAGCAATGTAGGAATATAAGTTACTGGGCTCTCCTATTCATTGATTTTCCTCTCGTTTCTACATTGTCTGATCCCGTTTTTATTTTCTGATGCCTTTTAAAGGTTATGAAAAAACAAATGAGCCTTATCTATTATACTTTAAAAAGGAGAATACAAGCTGGTTGTGGTGGCAAACCCCTATAATCCCAGCACTCCGGGAGGATAAAGCAGGTTTGAGCCCACTATAGCTCAGTGGGGATTCAATCCCCACCCAGTACCAGGAAAAGCAGGAGAGAATACAAAAAGGCATATTGGGGTCAATAGATGGGTATTTAGGTTTTTTTCTTCCTCAATTTTTTATTTTGAAAATTTTCAAACATACAGAAAAGTTGCAAAAACAATACAATGTACAGCCTTATGCACTGAACATAGATTCATCAGCTGTTGGTATTTTGTCACAAGTGCTTTATTTTTCTATATACATACAGATACATATTATTTATAGGTGTTATACGTCATCGTTTCTTACATCTAAATATTTCAGCCATGTTTTCCTAAGAATAATAACGTTCTCTTACTCTTGTACGAAGTACAAAATCTGTTTTTAATTTTTCCAGAATCCTGTCTATTACCTATGTTTTTGTCAGTATTTAAGAACAAAGGAAGCAGTGAGGAGAATTATTAATAGCAGCCACCCACCTACTAAGTTATTCACCACCATGAATCTCCCAGAAACCAAGTGTGAAAATAAAAGAGGTTGAGTTTTAAACCTGAATAAATGTAAAATGATTAATAGACAAGGCTCCATAACATTAAGTAGGCCCAGTTTCTTGAAATATCATGTATAGTCGAGCCATTTCCCTAAACTACTTTGCAGTATGTGACATATCAGACAAGAATGTATTGCTGTTTATTTTCATAAAGTTACAGGCTTTCAGAGTTGAAAGGACCTTATGGCATCTGTTGTATAATCCATTCATTTTATAGTTGAAAAGAAGGTTCAAGGTCACGGATCCAGAGAGGCAACTAGAATCCAGCTTTTCAAACTCTCAATGCAGAGTTTTCTCTGTTATGTCACATTCCCTCTCCATGAGTCCTCATTGCGAATGGGACAATATTAGCAAATAAGAAAGGCAACTAATAAACCCCGTTTAATCCCATTTGGATAAATTGTGCCAGTGTTCCTTAAACCTTAATGTTCCCCTGCATTTCCTAGTGATCTTGTTAAGATGTAGGTCTTGGTTGAGGAATTTGAGGCAGGAACTGAGAATCTGCATTCCTTTTTCTTTTTCTTTTTCTTTTCTTTTTGGGAGGAGTACTGGGAATCAAACTCAGGGCCTTGCGCTTGCCAGACAAATGCTGTGACGCTGAGCTATATCCCCTGGCCCTGAATCTGCATTTCTAACCCACTTCCGGTGATGACGATTCTACAGGTTCATTGGCTACATTTTGAGTAGCAGTTATCTAAATGAGCACAGAATGCCTAGCCCTTAGGCACCATCCAAGTACAGAAAACAAAACAAAACAAAACACTGTAAAAACTATGAAATGGCTGGGGATATAGTTCAGTGGCACAGTGCTTGCCTGGCAAGCGTGAGGTCATGAGTTAGATCCCTGGTACAAAAAAAAAACAAACTGCAAAATATTTCAGTTTTGTTAAGCATAGAGAATAGTATAACTACCACCTGTTTATTGTGAAAATAATTTGTGAAATATTTGAAATATGTGAAATAATTGTGAAAAGTTCTTTGTATTTTCCTAACTTTCGTACTGTTTCAAAGAAGGAAGTTTTATTTTAGTACGCTAACTTACTGATGCACTGCCTCCACAGTATCCTTAGATCAAAAAGTACTGCTGTGGAAGGGTGTGTCCAGGTTCTGAAGCAACCACTGTACCAAGAACAACCAAAGGAAGCTGCTTTTACCCTTACTATAACCACTGAGCGAGTCAACTACTGTCAAATACTGAGAGCTCCTGTTCCTATGATTTCATTCCCTTATATCTAAATCTATGTGCTGTTTTGGATTGTACAGATTATTATTGAAAGGCCCAAATTATAGGTTTAATGTGACAGTGAATGCTTTAAGAATTTATATATATATATTTGTTGTTGCTGTTGTGTTGTTTAAAATAATAATCAGCAGTACATTTTATAAATATTTCAGTACATGGAATCTATTTAAGCCTTAGCAGCCCAAAACAAAACAGACCATAAATATATGAATGAAGAAATTTACAGTTTGAATGTTTCCTAAAATGACTATAGAAATCACAGTTTTTCAGAGTAGTTCCACAGTAAAAGAACAAATTAGTACCTGAAGTAAAACTGGAACACAAAGCAAAGTTATAAAACTTGTCAAAGAAGTGAAGGTAACCAGAGGAAGACAAAATAACTCACAAATATTAAGTGTTTACTTTTTCCTGGTATACTGGAAGATACCAATGTGTAAAGGAATTAATGCAGGCTGGATCATAACTCTGAAGGGAAAGCAGACATCCAAACAGATAATTAGAATCCATGTGACAAATTAAAAGTTATGGGCAAAAACTAGAAGCAACACAGGATACTTGTAGGAGGAGTTGGAAATGTAATACATTTAAAAATAGTGAAAGCAATTATGAGAATTAAGAATTTCTGCAAATAGAAGGATGGATAGATATGTAATAATATAGAATCAAGGCAAAGGGTGTAAGAATGTTAACTGTAAAATCCTTTAAACTTTGTTGTGTGTTTGAACATTTCATAATTAAAAAGTTGTGAAAGTTGTGTAGACACAGGGCACAATGCCTAAAACTCTGCCTACTTGGGAAGCTGAGACAGAAGGATTGCCAGTTTGAGCTCAGCCCAAGCAGTTCAGCAAAACATTGTCTCAAAATAAAAGGGGGTATGAAGTCAGTGGCAGAGTGCTGACTTAGCATATATGGGCCCTGGGTTGTGGTTTTTGGAATGCATTTCTACTTCTTTAATTCTTTACTACAAGAGTCACTACCTAGCCAGGCAGAAGGATTGTTAGGTCAAGGCCAGCCTGGGGTATACTGAGACCACATCTTTAAAAAAAAAAAAAAACCAGTCAATCCCTTTGGAAGAATGAGAGTGTTGAGTTTATATTTCTATAGGGAAGTAAAGTGTTGAACATAAAGTATCATTTAAGTGTTTTCACCTTCATATTGTTACATCCTTAAGTGAAGTCAGCCTTGTGAAATAGTTTTGTTGTGGTTGTTGTTAACTTAACAAATGGGTAAACTGAGTCTTAGGAGTTGAAATTCAAGATGGTGAGTTGACAGCACTGAGTCCAGATCTTCTAACTTCAGTGTTTTACCCTCTCCCAGATCTCTAAATGAAGCCACAGTGCGTACTGTACTGTATTGGTAGAAGACAAGTAGTAAAAAATATTCATACTTCAACAGTTTCATGATTCTACAGCATAGGAATTATTGTAAGTGTACCCTGGGTTTAGAACAACTGAAATAGCTTCCTCTATTAAAAGCATGGTTATAAACTCTGGGTTCTGGGGCTAAATTTGGCAAAATTGCTGAAAAAAAGAATAATCTGATCTTTAAGAACAAACTTTTGAAACATTAAAGGATCCATTTTTATAAGCATTTAAGGGGCATGCAGCAGGGGATATAATTTACATATCTAAACTGTGGTATAGTGAAGTTATTTATAATATCGGTTCAGCCTTGAACAAATATATATAATTATTGTATCTAAAGCTGTTTAATATATTTAATATACTTTGGTATAATTTGATAAAGTTATTAGATATTTATGACCTAGTGAAATTTGATCCCAGTATTTTTATAAATAAAGGAACTGGGTTAATAAGGAAATAACCCCCCCATCTCCTGGCTAATTGGCTGTGAATATTTTAAGGGTATTGACAGCTTATGTAGACTGGACAGTCTTCTCAAGTTGCCGGCAGGATTATGCTGCTGAATTTGCTCTTCTGAACTGTGAAAAGGGAAAGTCACATAATTGATGATATTAGTAAAGGATTTAAAAGTAAGATTTTGTTTGTTTGCATTGGTGGGAATTGAACCCAGGGTTTCACACATGCTATGCAAGCATTCTACCACCGAGTTGTGCCCCTACCCTACAATGTAAATTTTGACTCGAGTTTAGCAATTTTATCTTAGGACATGAAATGTTCCCTTATAATACTAAAGTTTGGGTTTTGTTTCTTTTTTGGCTTGAATTTTGTAACTTGGGAAATATACCTATATTGTTTTATGGTCTGACTCCAAATGGATAACCCTGGCATTTTATTTTTCTCCTGAGGTTAAAGGGAAATAGTTTTACGAAAGGGCAGACATATTATATATTCCTTGAACTTAACCATATGCCTTTGCTTTTCCTTGAAGTTCTCAAGTTACAGTACTTGGCAAAGATGGGGTCTACCTTGCATCAAAAGTATAAACTTTTATTTTGTTTTCAGTGGCCTGTGGTGGTACCAAATTATCTTATTCATTTGGTATTAATATTGCTTAGGTATTTACCCTTTCTTGTCTTTCCCAAATTCTCATGGAAAGATTAATTTGAGAGTTAGCATGTCAAGCTTCAGGAAACGTAGGTCTCATGAGCCTTTCTATAGTAAGAAATTCAGCCAACCAAGAAATGAAAGCAGAAACTCCAGCTAAAGAATTGGCAGTAAGCATGGAATCTATAGAATTAAGACTGAAACAAATGTAATTAGGTTTACAGAGCAGAATGTGCATCTTTAAAAGCTTAACAGTACAGTGATATAGCTAACAAAATCAAGAGGCCAAGGGGCAGAAATTATATAGTCCTGTTTTATAACTAACTGTCAAAAGTTGTCATTTAAATGAAATCCAGTAAAAGCTTGGGGTTAGAAGTGGGTGGAGAAATAGATAGACAGGTGATACCTAGATGAAGTGAAAGGTAAATCCTTAAGAGAAATGATGAAATAAACTAAACTATATGATAGAGGAAGAGAAAAAGGAACCAAAACTTCATTATTGCTCAAAATAAATATATTGTTATGTTTCAGTGGAAGTATATTTTATACAAAGTTCTATGGTAGTTATCAAAGTTTACTTACTCAACATGTATTCAGTGCAGACTTGTTACTTGGCAAACAATATCAGTGATCAGAACAAACAAAAATTATTGCTTTGTGGATCAAGAAGGACAAACAATAAACATAATAATTAGTAAGTAATTTGTTAAGAGACAATATCTACAAGGGCTAAAGTACACCCCAGCGGGGGTTAGGAGTACCAAAACATGGCATTACTGTTTTAAATCGGGTGGCCAGAGTAGGCCTCAATCAGAAAATGAAATTCAAGTGAGTGTTTGAAGGACATGAATAGTTATCTGGAGAAAAAGTATTCTAAGCAGAGATAATAGCTATTGCAAAGTTCCTGAAGCAAACATGTACAGGGATAAGTCTAGAAAGCCTAAAGTACAATGGTGAAGAGGGTGAGTGATAGGAACTGAAGTCAAAGAGGTAACAGACTCTCAGAATACTAGCAGGCCTTTAAAGGCCACTGAAAGAACTTTGACTCTGAAATGACTACTGGAACAGAAAAGTAATCCTTCATCATGTGAAGGAATTCAGGTATATCTAAAACAGAACAAGCACACACCATTTAGTAAACTTTTCAAGAGGAAAGTAGCAATAAAAACAAAGAACAATGTAAAATTTTATAACTGAGGAAATGAAATACGTATGTGATATAAATAAATAAATGTTTCATAGGCTACATTTCCTATTAAAAGATTCCCAGAAGAGATCACAAAGAAAATTGTTTAGAATCATTCCTAAAACAAACTCAAAAAGGATTATAAGGTTTAGAGGCAGAGACATAACAGGCATATGCAAATTTTTAAAATGCAAGGATAGTGATCCTAATATTGGACAAAACAGTACAAGAAGCATTATATGAAGAGAATGTACAAGATATATAGGAAAAATTTTTAAAATGTTTCTCAAGGATACAAATTGAGACTTAAATGACAACACTTACAAGAGTCATGGCTAAAAAGACTTAATATTATATAGATACTACTTCCCCCTATATTAATACATGTATGTAATATGATTTCAACATAAAACGCACACTAATGTTTGTGGGGAATGTGCTCAATGCCAAGCATTGTTCTAAATCCTTTATGTGTATTACTTAGTCTTTGCATTGACTTTATTTGGTAGGTGTTAGTATTAGTCTTTGTCTTTTTTGGGGAGGTACTGGGAATTGAACTCACAACCTCATACTTGCCAGGCATACACTATGCCACTGAGCCTTATCCTTGGACCTTTTTTTCCCCCCATTTCACTATGTAGTTCAGGCTGGCCTTGAACTCACTTTGTAGCCCAGGCTGGCTTCAAACTTGCAGCGATCCTCCTGCCTCAGCCTCCTGAGTGCTGGGATTACAGGCATGTGCCACCATGCCCGCCTATCCATTTTTCAGTTTAGAAACCAAGACACAAAGAGACTGATATACTTATCCAAGATTGCAGTTAGAGTTATATTACTGAACCACAGTGCCAACTTGAGCAGCATGGTTTCAGATGTGGGCTTTCAAATACTGTATTATACTGTTCTGGAAACTAATAGGGTTTTGTGTGCATGTGTATGCAGCTAGATAAACTGACTCTAAATTCATATGGAGAAACAAACATAACTAGCTGGGGAAATTCTTAAAGAAATCTAATAAGGGAAAACTAATCAGGTATTTAAATGTTACAAAACTAGAATTGAAACAGTGTAGTTACTATGGCATGAGCAGATAGATCATTTGTCAGAATGTAAGTTCAGAAATAGATCCAAATTCATATAGGTATTTGGAAAATTATCAAGATAGTATTTCAGATGAGTAAGGAAAAGAATTATTCACTAAATGAGACAGCTGTGTTATCATTACAGGGAAATTAGTTGTAGTTCTACTTTTTAATTTTGACTAACATTAATCCCTAATAAATCAAAGATTTAAACTTGAAAAATTAAACTAGTCCTGGACTGAGTTTCAAGTAATTTTAAATGATTTACGTACCCTTAAAAAAATAAACATTTTATTTTTTCACATTTTGCTGGCTCTTTTCATTTGGAAGGATGTGGGGATTCATGATGTTCACATAAAGGATATAAGTCCGCCATATGCCGGTGTGTGAAGGTGTGAATTGTCGCGTAGTCCTGAATGATTTGTTTTGGGCTGAGGTGGTGGAAGGTAACAAGCTCTGAGCTTACACGTTGGTTTCAGTCAGTTAATGCTTTCCCATCTTCTTTGATATTTTTTGGTGCTAGGAAAACAAAGGTACAAAGGAATAGATTAGGTATTTGGCATGTCAGAAATGTATGCAGTATTCATTTTGAAACCTAGTTTAATTATATGTATTACTAAATTTCAGATTGTGTATTACTATGTAATACATGGTACATATTTAATACATATTTAGTAATATTTAGAAATATGTGTTAGTAATATGTATTTAACAATACGTATTACTAAATTCCAAATCCATAACCACAGTGACACCACTCTTTGAGGAAGTGGTAAAGGTGGAGGTAGGTGTGTAATTTCCTTCTAACACTCCCAGGGTGGTGGTGGTGGAAGACTCCAGTGCTAAGTTTGCCTGTCCAAGTTTTAAAAAACAGAGGGTGAACAGAAAGAACCCTACCTACCCAAGAATATAAATTCATGATATGGCTGCATAGTAGTTGTCATGTATTTGGTTAAAGATGGGAAGGAAATACAGGTCTAAGCTAAACAGCAAGAAAATTTAGACTTGATGGCACTTAAAACCATATTGGTTTTAGAAGTTGTTAAAGAAGATTTACTAGGTGTAGTTCTAAATTTGTTTAGTGTCACTTTTTGTACATTTTTTGTTGTTTGTTTTGTTTGTTTTGAGACAGAGTCTTGCTATGTAGTTCAGGCTGGCTTTGACCTCGCTGTGTAGCTCAGACTGGTCTCCAATTCACAGTGATCCTCCTGCCTTAGCCTCCCAAGTGCTAGGATTGCAAGCATGCACCACCACGCCAGGCTTGTATTTCTATACGTGAATGCAAACATGTTTGTAACTAATCTTGACCACAGAATTCACCATTAATATCCCACCGTGTTAGAAGTTAGAAAATGTTTCTTTTGCCTGTATTTTTAACCTCTTCTACAAAGAAGATGTTTTATGTATGTCCTCAAAAGCTACTTTTTTTCTTGTGCACACTTACTGGTGTGACATTTGTTGTTCTGTCCTGATGATCATGGATGTGTCTTTTGTTTTTATAGGTGCACCAGAGGCTCTCCTCCTGGCAGAATTTGGGAGCTGTGTATTGCAGTACTGTTGTGCCCTCTGATGGTGAGTGGTGGAAACCCATGTTTAAAGTCTTTTTTTTGTTCCCCTCCTTAGCTCAGTGTTTCCTATTCTCCGGTGGACATATACATTTATAAAACATACTGTTTTTTCACTTAAGGTGGGTTTGGTGTCAGAAAGAGAATGGTTACAGATGGAAAATAATATTTGAATGAGGAACTAGTAGATTTAGAGGGAAGACCAAGAAGAAAAACAAATAGGTCCAAGGCTTCATAGGTCACAGAATATTCACTTATGATTTAAAATTGGACACAGAGTTAATGTGGAGATCACATAAGTACTATCTTCTGCAATTCCTAACCATTGGGTTTTCATATGATGATTAATGATCAAACATTGTCATCCCTTTGTGGTACTGACCTGCACTGAAGCAATTCAGAGTCTGAAATCTTTTGCTTTTTCTTGTCTTACTCTTCCCTTAGGCTCGGGGCTGTAATTCTGTTTTGTGTAGGGAGGAACAAACAGATGCTTGGGAACCACATAAAATCCTCACTATCTTCAGTATTGAAAACTGGCAATCAGATCCAAGCTTTGGTTGTACTTTAGTGGCTGCAGGGCAGGGAGGGGTGCTTCCAACTTCTACTGCTGTTTCTCCTACCCAGTATTGTACATTTACATTTTACATTGCTTAATATAGATTGATTACTAAATATGTTTCTTCTGTGAAAATTTTAGTTTGATAGAGCTTAAATCTCAACTTTATAAACATTAGTTTATAGCCATAGAAGCCATTGAAAGAGCATTCTGCAAATTTACAAGACACCGAAAACTGAAGACCAGATTATGAATCATGAAAATCCTAGAATTCTCTGCATTCAGTCATTATAGATTTTATAGTTAATACCCTTCTCTGAAGTTCTTTAGTTATCTGATTGTATAGACAGTTTGTCAGAATCCTCAAAGCTTGAAGGAAGTATCCTTTTGTGGTTACTCACTTGTAGTACGGGAAGTTGAAAAGGGAAAACAGGCCACAATCAAAACGAGAAAAGTAGCAGCTGACTTTCTTTCTACTGTTTCTTGAAGACCTAAAACACTAATATATTAACAATTAATACATATGTTAAAAAACAGCAATCTACTTTGTTGCAGCCAGAGAGAAGACTGTCCCCAGCCAAGACTTAGTATGTGCCTAAATACAAGACCATCTCACATGGCTGAGACCCAGAACACAATGATGCCACCCACTGCCTTCCTCCTTAAAGCCCCTCAAAACAATGGGTGGGTATTTTTTTTTCCACAATGCTATCTTGGAGCCATGTAGAGGCTGTCAGCATCTATGCCTACACTACTCCCATGTCACATCACCTTGATCCGTTACTAATGCAGGGTAGCATCCTTACATAGTTACAATAAACAGAATGTGTCTCAGTGTAAAAAGTAATTGCCATAGTGTTAAATCCTCTCAGCATTCTATATTTAATGTCAGTGCATATCAGAGTGTATATATTCAGTAGTCTTGTATATATGTAATATCAACCAAGTCATATAAAACAGGAGTCTCAACTACCAGTAGTTATGCTATTGGGTGACAATTCATTTGAACTAATGAGTTCATGTTATTATTTATATTAGTTTTACCACTTCATTGCCATACTGTGATCCTATATACCAATCTATATAGAAGTATTTCAATAATTTAATAATGGTCCCGTTGTGCTGGAGTATGACTGAATGTTACTCTGGCACGTAAATGCTAATAGGTTGTCCATACCCTTCATGAGGAGTTGAAAGCAATATTTTTACAAAATCTAAAAGGATAACAACTTAAAAAAAAAGTTTCTCCCTGATTGTCTACTAATATTTAACTTTGTTAAAACAACAACTCATGTTAGTCATCCAGAAATAGAAGCACAGAATTATTTACTGTAATTCAGTATCCTTACTACCTCCAAATTGTGTATCTTTCTTAGTTTGTGCTTCTAAATTAATTTTACCTAGGTCATTATAGCATAGGAAACTCTGCAGATATATAGAATACCAATAGAACTCAGTCACCGTTAACAGACATTTCTACCATGGTTTACTATTCTTTGGCATCATTGCTGGAGCATATTCAATGACAGCTTGACCCTCCGTTTTAAAAAGCATGAAATCTAAAATGCCACATTCTATACTGTGATATTTACCTACCATACATGCTTATATATACTGCCTGGCTATTTGACAAGTCTTCAGTTATAACTATCATGGCTAATATAAAGTATTTAGATTATCTTAAACATTTCATTCCCTACCAGAGTGATCTAACAGATTCTTGATTTTTTTGTCATAAATATTTTTAAGAATCTATTCAAAGTTCTAGTCTATTCCTCTAGAAATATTTATATGTCCACATAGGAAATTTTACATATAACTTCATAATAAAACAGATTTCCTCAAATCAAATCATAGAATTCCTAGTCCCATGAACCCTACTTGGGAACCATTTTGGAGTCTTAGAACACAAGTGCAAATGCATATACCCATGCCCGTGTTTCCCCTCATGAGGTTACAAGTATAAGCTAAGCTTCATCCCAGTTCTATCATGTACCCACTTTATAGTCACAAGCAAGCAATTACTCCTTTTTTTTCCCCCTGGTACCAGGGATCAAACTCACAGCCTCGTGCTTACCAGGCAAGTACTTGAGCTGCTGAGCTAAATCCCCAGCCCTGCAATTACTCCAAACCTACTTCCACACCTATAAAATGGAAGTAGAGCTACCATTTCTAAGTGAAAAATGTACTCACTCCATAGAAATTGTTCTTAGTCTATATGGAGTAATTGTGTAGTATTAAAACCTTTAATCTAAAACACAGTCTTAGCTTCTCATTTTTAATGTCTCTGTACTCTAGATCAAGTGTAAATGATTAATAGTGAAATTTTTATGGTTGTTTGCTTTATACCTACTTAAAGCCTTTGGGGTTGTCCTACATAAAAAGTGTCCATATTATCAAAATCAATCTAAGGATTTAATTCTTTCCCTGTTAAAATAATCAATATTCTTCACAGAAGTAAAAAAAAAAAAAATCTAAAGATTCATCTGCAATCAGAGAAGACCCAGAATAGCCAAAGCAATCCTGAGCAAATAGAGCAAAGCAAGGGGCATCACAATACCTGATTTCAAGGTATACTACAAAGCTATAGTAATAAAAACAACATGCTACTAACACAAAAACTACAACATTGACTGATAGGATAGAATTAAAAGTACAGAAAACAACTATACCAACCTGATTTTTGACAAAGGGGCCAAAATTATATGTTGAAAAAAAGATAGCCTCTTTGACAAATGGAACTGGGAAAACTGCATAACAATGTGCAGAAGATTGAAATTTGATCCCATTCTCTTACTCTCTACTAAAAGTTAAATAAAAATAGAACAAAGATCTAGATATATGGCTGGGGATTTAGTTCAGTGGTGTAAGCACCTGCCTGGCAAGCTCAAGGCTATGAGTTCAATCCCCAGTAGCACAAAAAAAAAAAAAAAAAGATCTAGATATAAAAACAAACTTTCAAACATATATATATATATATATATATATATATATATATATATATATCCAGAAGTGTGTGTGTGTGTGTGTGTGTGTGTACACACACACACACACACACACACATACCTGATGGTTTGGACTTCTTTTGTAAGTAGAAATGTAAGTTTGAAAGCTTACCAAAACATTGATAAACTTGTTCCATCACAGAAACCTTTTCTTTGGAAAATTCTGTAAGATTGACTGTTCATATTGCCAAGAAAAGCAGCCACCTGAAATTGGAAAGAACTTTAAGCTTGCTGACAGTGTTTGAACTGTCTTAGCTTGGAGTAGAAGTACATTTATATTAAATTTCTGGTGATGTAATCTATCCCATAATTGCTGTTATTTTTTTCTCTAGAATTTTGGAGTAAATTCAAAGGGAAGTATCTTCAATTTTTCTCACTAAAGCAACTTGATGAAACAACTGATTTTGCTCTGTGAAGTTAGTTCCTAGATTTTGTCTGTTAATATGCTTGTTGACACAATCTCCCTCAAAATCCCTAATATATGCTTCTCTTGGGGAAATTAGAAAGGCTGTTAACATGAATAGCTATCAGCATCTCTCAAAAAGCATTAAATTTCTTTGCCAAAAAACCACATCAGGAATATTTTTATCCTGTAAGGAAGATCTTGGTACTTTCTGCACAGATGGTACATTTTCCAAACTTAGCAACATGGATACTTACATTGCCTCAGAAGAGAAAGCAGCTCTGCCTGTTGTAATAACTATCGCTTTTTTTCCCACTGGCACAGAGTGGCATTGAAGACCCTTCCAGCAGTATTAATGAATGAATCTGGCTTGCCAGCACACAAGTAGTCAATTTCATGAGAACAAGGACTTTATCAATAGAAAGGATCAAAATAAAATTTCTTTGCTTGCATAAGCCTTTGACAAGGAGTTTCACTTTTTAGTAGAAAAACAGATTAGTTCAGGAAGAGTTTATTTGTGGCTTGATATACTCGAGGACATGTGGGGCTTTATGAATGAGTGTAATCTTCTAATTTAAGAGCTTGCAGTCATTATCATAGGTTTGGCAGAAAGATCATAAACCCTTTAGCTAAGCTGTCTCTCTGAGTGAGATAATTTGAAATGGATGTGAATTTTCCACTGCTGTTACAAGTATTTTGTAGGCTACTCATGAATGAAAAATTCTGCCAATTTCTCTGCAGGCATGTACACTTCACAACTCTTAAAGATTACCTCCACTCAGAAAACCTCAGAAATTAAACTTGGATTTGTAATCTTTTCACTCATAATATCACATTAAAAATGATATAAATTTGATTCTAAGAGTCATAGACAATCCATGGTCCCTTGCATAACTAGCCTAGCATCTTCTGGCAAAGAGGTGTGTGAGTCCTGATTATGTTGGTTACCACATACCTTTCTCATTGCATCTTTCCATCAAAACTGCAAGGCACAGCCTTTTTTAGTGATCAGATGATATTCATGTTACCTTATATGACGTCTTTATTCTAATCAACCCTTATAATTGAAATGTTCTTTGGTATAAAACTGAAATTTATTATCTTTTTTTTCTAGAGATGTAGTTTTGGGGGGGTCTTTTGGTGGCTTTTTTTTTTTTTTTTTTTTTTTTTGGTACCGGGGCTCGAAATCAAGACCTCCTGCTTGCCAGGCAGGTGCTTATGTCACTGAGCTAAATCTCCAGCTTACCTTTTTTAATTATATACTTTGACTAATGTCTTTTAAAAAAAAACAAAATTTCCATTACTGTTTGTTTAAAATTAGGAAAAAGAGTTCAGTTTTTGTAAGTATTTAATATACTGTTAAGATACCAATTTCTAATGCAACAAAATATTATATCTAATAATATATAATAGAATCATATCTAAATATATTTTAATATAGATCAAAATAATATCTAATTTTTATATATAAATTGTTTGGATTTTTTTCAAAATCAGGCCAAGAGTGGAGTTCATTCATAGCTTCATCAGATTTTCAGAGGTTAATTAATCAGAAATACTAAGAAAACCAAATTAACTTGTATAACTTACACTTCTTTAAGCAGACTTTGTTTTTTTAAGAAGATTTTTAGATTCTAACATTGAAAGAGGCACAGAGATAGCTCATATTTGTGCGCCCTTCCATACCCTCCCTGTCAACGCCCTTCCATCAGAACAGTGCATCAGAATTCAGCTTTGGGGTTTCATATTCTATGGATTTGAAAAAGCACATAGTAACATGCATTTACCATTAGAGTAATTCTCAGTCATTAGAGTAATTTCACTCCCCTAAAATCTTTAGAGCTCTGCCTGTTTGTGTTCCCTTCTACCAAACTCTTGGCCCCCACTCATCCTTTTTTATTGTTTCCATTGTATTGGGTGACTGAAGAATGTGGTATTGTTGGAGTCCCACAGTATGTACTCTTTTCAGAGTAACTTCTTTCACTTATTAATACGGGGGAGAGTCTGCCTGAGCTCGTGACTTTGAGATGAGCCTAGGCAGTGTAGTAAGACTGTTCCTCCCAAATTTTTCCTCTGTACCTTTTATGGCTTCATTGCTTATTTCTGTTTAATGCTACATAATAGTCCATTGTCTGAATGTACCATAGTTTATTCATTCACACATAGGAAAATGTCTAAGTTGCTTTTAAGTTTTGATAGTTATGAGCAAAACTACTGTAAACATCCATGTGCAAGTTTCTATGTGGATGTAAATCTTCAGCTCCTTTGAGTAAGTACCAGGGAGCGATTTGTAAGCTATGTTTGGTTTTATAAGAAACTACTAAACCATCTTCCAAAGTGACTGTACCATTTGTATTCCCACCAACAAGAGAGCCTCGTGCTCCAAAACCTGGCCAATATTTGGTATTTAAGGAAGATTCTTTTCTCCTTATTCTCTTCAACGAAACAAATCATGTTTTGTGACCTTGATGTTTAGAGAGATGATTGGAAATTTTCTCAGGCATGTGTTGTATCGTTCTAGACTCTAGATGCTAGAAAGAGCAAGAGAAACTTTTAAACCAGACATGTTCATATACTCATTGACTCTTCTCAGCGACTTTGTAAGATAAAAGCACCCTTGCTTTACAGGTGAAGGAACTGTGGTTCTGCTGTAGTCAGTTATGTGGACACAGGTGTCTCCTGGTAGAATTGAGTACGAGCAAATCCGATTCCAATGCCGTAGATTTCTGTTGTTCTCTACTGTGTGTCCTTCATAATTATATCCAGCTTTTTACTCCCCAGAAATTAAGCAGGCCAAGAATCAAAGTACAAGGGCTGGGGATTTAGCTCAGTGGCTTAACTGCCTGCCTGGCAAGCATGAGGTTGTGAGTTCAATCCCCGGTGCCAAAAAAAAAAAAAGAATCAAAGTACAATTAAGGTTACTTTCACAGTTGCACCATTAGGAACATTATTTTTTTCAGATTTTATTGGTACATTTAAGGTGTATACAATGATCACTTTCATCATGGAGAATTTGTACTTGTACATGATGTAACTTTTTACTTTATTTATTTAATTTATTTTTTGGATACTGGAAATCAAACTCAGGACCTCATGCTTGCCAGGCAGACACTGTGTCACTGAGTTAAATTTTTATTTTTTATTTTTCCCATCCCCCTACCCTCCTTCAATTTGTCCTCCCCTTCCCATTTACAAAAGCTTTGTTTCCTTCTTTTCTCATTTTTTTTACTTTTTCCTTCTTTCTTTTACCTGTTCCCCATCATTTGTTCCCCTCTTCCTCATTTGAACATTTTCTTCCTATTTCACAATACCTATTATACATTTTGCTCCTTATTTACACTTACAGTTTCTCATACCAGAGAAACAATGTGGTATTTACACATGTGTGTCCAATTTATTTCACTTAAGAATATGGTCTCAAGGTGCATCCATTGAACTACAAATGTCTCAGGCTTATCCTTAATAACAGAGTAGTACTTCATTGTATAAAAAAAAAATCTTTTTTATCTGTTCAGCAATTGATGGGCATTTGCGCTGTTTCCAAGGCAAGGCAAGGGGGAATCATAATCCCAGACGATATTATACTGTGATAAAAACAGCATGGTACTCGCCAAAAAAACAAAAACAAACAGTCCCAAGGATCAGTGAAACACATTAGAAGATGCAGAAACAACTCCAGGCACGCTTAGTCACTGTATCTTTGACAAAAGTACCAAACACATTCACTGGAAGAAAGCCTCTTTAATAAATGGTGCTGGAAAAACTAGATTTCCACATGCCAAAGATTAAAACTAGACCCATATTTTTCATCATACACTAAATTAAAATCAGTGGATCAAAGATCTAACTATTAACAGAAACATTAAATCTGCTGGACATAGTGACACATGCCGATAATCCTAGCATTCAGGAGGCAAAAGCACGAGGATTGACACAAGTTTAAGGCCAGCAAGCTACATAGTGAACTCAAGGCCAGCTTGTACTATGCTGTGAGACTCTGTCTCAAAAAAAAAAAAAAAAAAAAATCTGGGGAAGATAGAATAGGTAAAACTCTTGAAGACATTGGTGTAAGCAAAGACTTTATTAATAGAATCCCAATTGCACAGGAACTATTACAAAGAATGAATATCTAATTAAAAAGCTTTTGCAGAACAAGAGAAACCACCAACAGAGTGAAGAGACAACCCATGGTAAGGAAAAAATTGTTTGCCAGCTGTTCCTCAGACAAAAGATTACTTTCCAGAATATATACGGAACTAAAAAAAGTCAGACCTCCCAAATTTAAAGACCCAATCCAAAGGTGGACATCTGAGATGAATAGATATTCTCTAATGAAAAAATAAAAATGTCAGTATGAAAAAATGTTCATCTTTAGTTACTTGAGAAATGCAAATTAAAACCACACTGAGATTCCACCTCACCTCAGAAAGATTAATTATTATCAAGAAATCAACCTCTAACAAGTGCTGGAGAGGCTGTGAGGAAAAAGAAACCTTTCTCCCTGTTGGTGGGAGTGCAGACTGGTACAATCACTGTGGAAATCAGTGTGGAGATTCCTCAAAAAACTGAGGTTGGAGGTCCCATTTGATCCAGCTATTCCCCTTCTAGGTATCTTCCCAGAATAATTAAAAACTTTGTATCACAGTAATATATGTGCACCCATGTTCAGAGCAGCACAATTTATAATAGCCATATCTTGGAAACTACCTAGATGCCCATCCACTGAGAAACAGATTAAAAAGATGTGGTATTTTTATACATTGGAGTACTACTGAGCCATAAAGAAGAATAAACTTGAGGCTTTCATAGATAAATGGATGCAACTTGAGACCATACTCGTAATTGAGATAAACCAGACTCACATGTAAACATTGTATTGTCTACCTAGTATGAGAAGCTGAAAAAATAAATAATATCCAAAATGTACAATAGATACTGCGAAAGGGGAAGAAACTGCTCAAAAGGAAAGGACAACTGGGATAAGGGAAAGGAGAAAAGAAGGAAGGGAAAAGAAAAAAAATTATGTGTAAGTGATAGTTCAGATTATTATACTACTAATTTCTCTTAGTTCATTGAAAAAAAAAGCTTTGTCCTAATTTTGTTTGGACAATTAAATGCCTTTATCTTGTACTCTAAGATAACAATATACAATGTATTATCCATTGTTACTCTCCTATTGTTTTGAATTTTTGTTTCTTTTTTTTCTCTTTAAAGTAAAATTTTTAAGAAGAGGTCTGTTTTCTTAAATACTCAAATTTATCTTTCTGTATGAATTTGGTTGTTTATAAAGGAATAGTACCTCGTTGTGCATATATACCATATTTTCTTTATCCTTTCATCTGTTGATGGATATCAAGGCCATTTCCATAATTTAGCTATTGTGAATTGTACTGCTACACACGTGGGTGTGTGTGCATCATTGTAATATAATGACTTTAACTCTTTTGTGGAGATACCTAGGAGAGATATAACTGGATGTCTTAGTTACTTTTCTCCTTGCTGAGACAAAATATACAACACCCAGAAGGAAGGACAGGTTTATTTCACTCACAGTTTGTGGACGTTTCAGTCTATCATCATCTGGCTCCAAGGCAGGGTGGCACATGGCAGAGGGGCAACAGTTCATGGTGCCAGAAAACAGCAAAAACAATGAGAGTGAGAGAGAGAGAGACAGAGACAAAGAGAGCGAAAGAGAACACGAATGAGAACTCTTTCTGTCTCTTTAGGGTGGAATCAGTGAACTGATCTAGCAATCACCCACCCTTAATCCCAGCACCCTTAATCCCAGTATTGCACTATGAATCAATCATACACTCTAGATTCAGCCACCTCTGAAAAAAATCCTTTGATCTCATGAGGCTTTGGGAGGGACATATAGACACAAACACATAACACTGGGTCAAATATAATTTCTATGTTTAGTTTTTAAAGGAATCTCCATGCTGATTTCCATGGGTGTTGTACTGGGTTATATTCCCTCCAACAGTATAGGAAAGGTTCCTTTTTCCCCACATCTTCATCGGCATTTGTTGGTTTTTGTGTTCTTGATAGCCATTCTAGCTGGAGTAGCATGGAGTCTGTGTTTGATTTGCATTTCCTTAATGACCAAAGATGCTAAATATTTTTCATGTACTTAGTGACCATTTGTACTCCATTTGAGAAGTGTCTATTCATTTCAACTGCCCATTTTTTGATTGGTTCCTTTGTTTGAGTGGGGTAGGTTTTTTGTTTTTTTGTTTTTAGTCCATCATATATTTTGCGTATTAGTCCTCTGCCAGAGGAGTAGCTTGCAAATATTTTCCCTATTTCTGTAGGTTGTCTTTTCACTCTGTTGATCATTTCCTTTGCTATACAAAAGCTTTGTAATATATTATAATCCTATTTGTAAATCTTGGTATTATTTCTTATGCAACTGAGATTCTATCCAGAAAATCCTTGCCTATGTCTGTGTCTTCAAGTACTTTATTTTATTTTCTACCACATTCCACATTTCTGTTTTTGTATATGGATCTTTGATACCTAAGAGGCAGGAGTCTAGATTCATTCTTCTGCATGTGGATAACCAGTTTTCCCAGCACCACTTTTTAAAGAGTGCTGGGAGTGCTTTACTCCCATGTTGGTTTTTAGCACCTTTATCAAATCAGATGGCTAAAGCTGCATGAGGCCATTCTGTGTCTTCTATATTAATTTTTGCACTGTGGTAGCTTTGTGCTATAATTTGGAATCTGAGATTATAGTACCTCTTGCTTTGTTGTTGTTGTTGGGTTTTGTTTTTTTTTCTTTCTAAATAGGGTCTTGCTACATAATTCAGGCTGGCCATGATGTAGCCAGGGTGGCTTTGAACTTGCAGTGGTCCTTCTGCCTCAGCCTCCCTAGTGCAGGGGTTAAGACATGTGCCACCACCCCCAGTGCTTTTTTGCTAAGGATTGCTTCAGCTCTTCAGGATTGCTTCTGGTTCCATATAAATTTTAGGATTGACTTTTTCTGCTTCTGTAAAGAATGCTGTTGGTGTTTTGGTTGGAATTACATTAAATCCATTATCATTTCTAGCAATGTGGTCATTTTGACTATTGATTCTGCCTATCCAGGAACAGATGTCTTTTCATTTTCTAATGCCCGCTTCCAATCTCTCTCCTCAGAGTACTTCACTTTTTGTTCTAGAGATCTTTCATTTCCTTTGGCAGATTACTCCCTAGGTAGTTCATTTTTCTTTTCTTAGGCTATTGTGATAGCATTATTTTTCCAATTTCTTTCTTTGTAGGTTCATTATTGGTACAGGAAGACTATTGAGTTTTGTGTGTTGCTTTGGTATCCTGCTACTTTATGCAATTTCTCTACTAGCTCTTAGTCTTCTAGTACAGATTTTTAGGTCTTTTAAAGGATCGTGTTGTCCTCAAATACAGGTCATCTGACTTCTTATTTTCCTTTTTTTGGATCCCTTTTATTTCTTTTTCTTGCCTGATTACTATGGTTAAAGTCCCAAATACTATATTGAACAGGAGTGATGAGAGTGGACCCTCTTATCTGTTTTCTGATTGTAGAGGGAATGGTTTCAGTTTTTCTACATTTAGTATGTCAGCTGTAGATTTGTCATAAATGGCTTTTGTAGTCTGAGGTAAGATCCTTTTGTACCTTTTATAGACCTAGTGTCCAAACTGCAACCCAAAACCCACTTACTTATTGCAAAGTGCCAACCATGTAGGTAAACTGGAATACTGAGGTTTTAGTTTAGATGAAACAACTCATAGAGTAACATCTTTTGTCTTAAAAGATACAAACAACTTTTACTGAAAGGTAAGAGTTTGCACTTGGTGTGCTTTTGCATAATTAAGGTGATCTTTGCTGTTGTGTGCATGCTAATAATTTGTCAAACCTTGGCTCATACTTCTTTAATTTGAAGTAACACATGCAGCACTCAGGTCATCTGTTAGTCTGTTGCTTATATCAGATTTGATGTAATTCAAAACTGAAAACAGTTGCTCACAAACATAAGATGATCCAAACAGAAGAAAAGCAATCCCAAGTGCTTTCATTGACTTAAAATTATATGGCAGGGAATTCCACAGTTTAAGGGTTTCATTTTCACGTTCTTTGTCCTTCCTTCACGTCCATCCTTTATTTTCATGTCCTTTGTCATTCCTTCACATTCTGTCCTCTGTCCTCTCAAGTGTTGCGTACAGGTCATAGAATTTATTTTTCCACATCGAGCTTTCATAAAATTCCAATAGCTCCCATTTCCAGATTTCCAAAATCTAACCAATGTAAGCAGGAAAGATCAAGGTCTTCAAATTTGGCTTTATCTGGAGAAGTAAGAAAACACAGGGTTGTCTGATCTTACAGAACTGTAAAAATCTGTTACTAAAATTCTCCTTTGCAGCTGCTGCAATGGTAGAAAATTCCTTATAGTTTTCCTGATGGCACAAATTGCTTCCTGATGGCTTGTAGGATTGTTTTTTTTTTTTTTTTTTTTAAATAGGATTGTCTACAAATGTCATAGGATTTCCCAAATGCATTTTTAGATTTGGAAAATATTTTAGCTGCCCACTTTCAAGGTGTCTTTTAAAACCTGGAGTTTTCTGTCAAATGTTTTGATATCATAAAGCATCCTTCCTGCTGCTTTCCCTGCACCTTGTAGTTTTTGTTCAGTACATTGAAGTATAAAATCCGTAAAGCCCATGAGCTTGTTAAGCCAGGCCATATCAGTGAGCTTCGGATATTCCTGCTCTTTCATTCATAAGCAGCATAATTTCATCCAATCAGGCTACAAATCTCTCCAGGATTTGTCCACTACTCAGCCACCAGACATTACTATATGTAAGTAAAGCATTACACTGTGCCTGAACCTCATCAGGAAGTGCTTGAAACTGTCAAAAATTAAGAGCATAAGCCATGAAGTAATTCACCGTTTTTACACCATCTTGGAGGATATCTTCTAACTTTTTGCTGTTTTCCCTGGCACAAATTGCTTCTTGATGTATAACACAGTGATACCTCTGTTCATGAACTTAATTTGTTCCACGGTTTTAGAAAAGATAGCCTTGTTTGTGTTTGTGTGGGAAAGATAGCCACAATCATGTCTGTCACGCAATGTAGAGTTTGCAAACAAAAACAAAATTTTGCCAAATGCTTTTGTTTGCAAATCCAGTTGTTCACAAGCAGAAGTGTTTATGAACTGAAGTACCATGTACAATGAAACAGAATGACTGGATGTTTTGCTTCTTTAACAAAACACTGTATAAAACCAGATGTTGCCCCCACCACGCAAAGTGACCCATTACTAGTAATTGAAACCTCTTTTTCTGTGTCTTCTGTCTTGTGACCAAAAAAAACCCCTCCATCACAACACTGTAGATACTATGTCTTATGTTCTTCGGGGCAAAGACACTAGTTTCACCATATCTTCTCTCATGAGGTCACCAATAACATAATTACTGGTAGCCTTGCATGATTATTTATATCTATTCTTTTATCCAAGCACATGTAGTAACAGGCTGCCTTTTGTAAGTCTGATGAGTTGCTGACTAACATCATTTGCCATGTACGTGACCTCGATCTTTAACAGTATTTCTGCTAAGTGACATCGCAGAGATGCATCGTGTAATTTTATCCTTTTGGAGAAATCATGAAAAAGGGAATTACTCTCAAACAACATGTCCATTTTGATAAAATGCCCATCAGAGAAAGACTTATGTTTTGCTATACATAGTGAAATTTGAAAGCTGAAAGTTGTCAGGTTTGTTTTAGAAAGATAGTTGCAAAAAGTAAGATATCGAGAATGATATTTCCTTAATTTACCTTCCAGAAACACTTTCCTTTCAGTTTCATCAAGCTCAGCAATACTTTTGTGGTTCGTGTCAAATGACGCACACTGTTTTCACTGCACAGAGTATATAACACTTTCCCATTGCAATCGTTCACTCCAAATGACTCTGTTCAGGCCTCTTGGAATGATCTTCTACTGTTTTCAGTTTTGCACTTCTGTCTTTCTTTCATTTTTGTTTTTTGGTTGTTTTGTTTTGTTTTGCTTTGCTGTAATCATGTTTTGTTCAAGACTTGGAGTCTACAAAAACAAAAAAAATTTTTGAAAAATAAAGGTCTCAATACAAATCTATTCCTATACCAAAAATAGCTAATGCTATTAGTTAACACTGAAGAATTGGATATTCCCTGAATCAACAATCTATGGTAGTGAATCTCAGCTGGGATTTTTCTTCAATTTTTCTGGCCACCAAGGCAAGGGAGCAATGTTCCATCAACCACCAGCTTTTGACCTATTTTGAAAAAGGCATCTGAGTGTATTTCCTACCTTGTGGGGGATTCTGCTAAAATCACAGCCAGTCCAAGCAAGTGTGTGTGTGTGTGTGTGTGTGTGTGTGCGCGCGTGTGTATTTGTGTCCTTGCTCTTGTTTTCATATATTCTTCACAGACAACTAAATATGCTGCAGCAAATATGCCAGGGAGAAAGCACAACATTAAAAGAATCTCAGTTTCTTAATTAGAACATCTCTGCTAAATCTTAAAGATATTAAGTTTCAATTTTTTGTAAGAAAACTCAAAGCTAAAATCTTGTTAGTAAACATGGATGTGTTAAAATTCACAGCCAGAAGAAGATAACTATCTCACCTATCTTGTCTGTCTTCTGTCCATCCTTCCATCCATCCAGCCATCCTTGGCAGCATACCAACTGGCCATGCAAAAACTGGACAAGTCACAGCTAATGAGTCCCAGCTTGGGATATCAACACTTAGTGCCACTACACCTTTCTGACCATGCACATGGCCCCTCTGTGCCCTGTTATGCGATGCACAGCTGCTGGGACAATACTGGGGTGGCTTGAGTTGCATTCCGACAGAGAATGCTCTGTGTGCCCAAGCACATACATGCCATAGATTCACCACCACTGTTCTATACCTATTTTCATCAGAGTTGGAGGTTTTTTTATGTATTTGATTTTTGTTTTTGTTATGAATGAATGTTGGATTTTATTGAAGTCTTTTTCTGCATCCATTGTCTCAATCACTGACTTTTATCCATTTATGTGGTGTATTACATTTATATGGTTTATGTGGTTTATGTACATTGTACCATTCTTGCTTCCTTGGGACAGAGTCAACTTGGTCATGTTATATGAGCTTTTTGATGGTTAGTTGCATTCTGTTTGCAAATATCTTGCTGAGGATTTTTGCATCTGTATTAATTAAGGATATTGGCCTATACTTTTCTGTTGAGTCTTTGTCAGTTTTGGTGTCAGGGTAATGCTATCTTCAAGGAATGAGTTTAGCAGTGTTCCTTTCCTTTTGATCTCACGGAGGAGTTTGAGCAGTACTGGTGTCAATTCTGTTGTGACGTTCTGGTAAAATTCAACAGTAAATTATCAGGTCTTGGGCTTTCCTTGGTTGGTAAAGTTTTTGTTATTATTTCAGTTTTAGTTGCCTATTACTGGTCTATTCAGAATTTTTACACTTTCTTGATTTATTTGGTAAGTTATATATGTCTGGGGATTTCATCTACATTCTCCAATTTATTAGAATATAAGTTTTTAAAATAATTTATCATAATCCTTTGGATTTCAGTGATGTCTGTTATGATTTTGCCTCTTTCGTTTCTAATTGCATTGATATGGGACCTTTCTTTCCATGTTTGGTAAGTTTGGCTAAGGGTTTGCCAATCTTATTTATCCTTTGAAAAACCAACTGTGATTCATTGATCCTTTGTAAATTTTTAGCTCTCAATTTGATTGATCTTCACTATGATCTTTGTAATTTTTTTCCTTCTATAAATTTTGGATTTGGATTGCTTTTGTTTTTCTAGGTCCTTTAGATGCATCATTAGGCTATTTATTTAGGATTGTTCTATTTTTATAATTTAGGCATTTACAGCTATAAAATTCACTCTGAGAACTACTTTTATTGTGTCACTTAGGTTTTAGTTCATTGTCCTGCTATTGTCCTTTGATTCTAAAATGTTTTAATTACTTCTCTGATTTCTTTTATGATCAACTGACTGTTTAGGAGTTCATTGTTTAAAATTTTACTCTTGATTTCTAGCTTCATTCAGCTATATTCCAATAGCGATCAAGAGATTATTTCAATTCTTTTGTATTTATTTGAGCAGATTTTATGGCCTAAGATGCAATCTCTTTTAGAGAAACTTCCATGTGCTGCTGAGAAAAGTGTATTATGTGCTTATTGAATGAAACAATGTAAATATCTGTTAAATCCACTTGTTTAATGGTGTAATTCAAATCTGATCTTGCTTGCTTGCTTTTTTTGGTCTCACAAACAGGTCTGTTTGACCGATTTGTGAGAATGGGGTATTGAAATCTCTATGATTGTCGTGATATCTATGCATCCATTTATGTCAAGTAATTTTTACTTTATGAAATCGGATACACATATCCACTGTATATTCACAATCATCTCTTCCTGTTGAATTGATCCCTTTACCAGTAGTGACCTTCTTGGTCTCTTCTGGTCAGTTTTGGTTAGAAATCCACTTTGTCTGAAATTAGGGTGGCTACTTCTGCTTGTTTTGAGGTTCCAGTTCTATGGAATATAGTTTTCTATGCTTCAGTCATTGTTTTTCTTTGTGGATGAGGTGGTTTTGTTTTGTTTTGGGAGGTTTCTTTGGCAGAAAATATTTAATGGTAGTTTGTTTTTTGATCAGATCTGCCAATCTTTGTCTTTTGATTGGGGACTTAAGACCATTGACAGAGCTGGTTTTTGTTTTTATTTTTATTGAAAGAAAGAAAGAAAGGAAGGAAAGAGAAAGAAAGAAAGACAGAAAGACAGAAAGACAGAAAGACAGAAAGACAGAAAGACAGAAAGAAAGAAAGAAAGAAAGAAAGACCTAACAATGAAACTGAGTTTCAAAACAGATTAGTTTGGACCATTACAATAGTTGATACATTGCGTATTGTCTTTTAATTGTTCGGAGTACAAGATATAAACATGATAAGCATGATACCTTGTACAGTGTTTACTGAATCCTTTCTTTGCATTATTTTTCCAGTGTTGGTCCTCTGGTTTTTTCCTATTGTTTAAATACTCTTCTAGTTTAATATATTCTTTCCTGAGTCTCTTTGCCTTTACTCTGTCTGTTTAGTGAGTATTTTCAGCAATGCTGGTTTGGTGGTCATGAAATTATTTAGATTCTGTTTGTCATGGAAAGTTTTTATTTCTTCATTAATTTTGAAGAATAATTTTTTAGGTGATAGCAATCTGGTTGGCAATTATTTTCTTTTAAGGGCTTAAAAAAGCATAACTCTAAGTTCTCTTATCTTTAAGGTTTATGTTGAGAAATGTACTGTTATTATGGTAGGCCTGCCTTTGTAAGTTACATAATGTTTTTCTTTAATGGTTTTTAATATTCTGTCTCTGTTCTGATTTCCGGGATTTTGATATTGAGAGATCGTTTTCTGGTTGTGCCTGTTTGGTGCTCTAAATGCCTCATTTTCCTGGATATATGCATTTCAGTCCCTAGATTTGGAAAGTTTTCTACAATGATTTCAATGAATATATTTTTTTATACCTCTAGTTTCCTTCTCCAGCCCTTCCTTGACATTGATGACTTTTAGGTTTCTTCTTTTAGAGTCCCCCAGGAACTATTGAGCCAACTTCTTATGTAGTTTTTAGAGTATCACTGAGCGGGTATCACTTCATTCTTATTCCTAGGTTGCCCTCTGATTGATCATGTCTACCAGTATGACTTTCCATTGTTTTGTATTTCCAGGATTTCTGCTGGATTTGTTTTTATAATCTGTAATTCTTTACTGAAGTGGTCTTTCATATCCTGCACTGTCTTTAATCATTCAGCTGTTTATTAGTATTGTCTTTAAGCTCATTATCAGCTTTTTAATCCAATCCTTTATCTGTTTATTACTCCCTCTTTGAGCTCATTGAACATTTTAGTAATTGCTTCATGAATCTATTTGTGTCTTCTTTGATCTCTTTCAACATTTAACTACTCGTGTTTTGTTTTGGTGTGTTTGTGTTTATTTTTATTTTTGGTCTGGAAATACCTTCCCTTCCATGCCAGTGAGAGTAGCTTTTGGGGAGTTTTTGGAGGCCTTTCTTATATTTTTAGTGCTTTTGTGTTGAAGGTCATAGATCAGTTCAGGTAGAAAACTGTCACTCCTGTGGAGATCTCTTTAGTTAGTGCATGTCTCCCTGTGATGTGACTTTGGCTTTAGTTATGTTTTTGGTGTTCATCCATCTATTCAGCCTACTCAGCGTGGAATCAGTCTCCGTGTGTCTGCTCCTACATCACTCCAGCTGAGCATGCCATGCCAGACTATCTGTCCAGGCACTTCTCTGGTTTTCTGCACCATACTTCTTCCAGATTTTGAAGGAACAGTTCTTATTTTACATAAATTAGTCTTGGTCTAGTGATCTAGATCCCAAAGGCCACTCCATTTCATTCAGATCACACCAGAATAAGGAGGTGTCTTCTGATTTCTCTTCATATTACATAAATCTTTCAGCTTTTCCTAAAGATTTCCATGGATAGAATAAGAAGGTACAGCCTGTCCCATGCCACTCACAGGCACTGAGCATGGGAGAGGGTTCTGGGCCTACAGGCTAGACTTAGCTGACAGCAGTTATCTTCTACTGGTGCCTCAAAAGCATTTTTAAAAGCTAACTTCCTTAATCCCAAATGTTTATAGTTTTTGCAACTACTTTTCTTAGTCTGTACAATCCTGTGCAATTTTGTTTGGATGCTAAATTCATTTGTGACAATCTGGCTCCCAGTGTTCATGTCAGATCCCCTATAACTTCTAAATTTCTTTGGAGCATACTGTTGATAAACATATTTAGTGTATTTCTTATTTTACTGATAGGACATAAAAGCAAAAGATCAAAAATTGCAACCAAAAACCCACTTCATACAATTTACACTTTAAGAGAATATTTAGAGAATAGTAGCTGACAGTGGTCCTTATGGTAAATGTCCATTGTGACCATTCACTTTAACCAGCTGTTTATTTTATATATTGTTAAAGTTGAGGAATTTTGGCAATTTTTTTTTGGTTGTAAACCAAGAAACCTCACATTTATATTACAACCTAGTGTGTGAGAAAGAAGACCTGGAGATTTATTTCAAAGAAGTATTATAATAAAGGCTTGTCAGCTCAAAAATGTTATTCCATGCAGAGTTGCTCAAAGCTCTCATGTTTTGTCCCTTTGAAAAGCTTCATGTTCTTTAAAGGAAGAAATTAAATTGGATGCACAAGACCTTTATTTTCTCTGTTGACTTTGTCTCAGTTATTTTAAAGCAGTAACCCCAAGGCATTTACCTGTGAAACTCATATTTTAGTGAAATGTTCCAAATGTTAGGTGTTTAATAATGAAAGATTTCTATCTTTTATTTAAATTCATTTTTGTCTGATTCTTGAGATCTTTGTCTTTGTCACATATAGAAAACACACAACTGGAGTAAAAATACCAAATGTTAATCATCTAAATGAATAACCCAATCAAACGACCTACAGAAGAGACAGAAATAGTCACATATCAGAGGTTCTGAACATTAGATTGATTGCTAAGGATTCTCTTAGAAAAGGAAAGTGACGAATTTTTCAAATATGCTTAAATGTTACAAATTTTAGATAGTACACACTATGGGTTAGTTCATGTTATTTTGACTTATTCTTTCTTAGGAAGCATAAACCATGCCTTTAAAAGGAAAAAGGCAATAGAAATTTTGGATGTTACATCTTTTAATTTTTATGTAAAGATTCAGATCATGTGTCCATTAAGTATTAATTGTCATGGGAATTTCTGTTCTGCTATGAACAACTAGAACATGGACAAAATATTTGAAAGAACCATTTTTAGACATTGGCCCACAGGCAGCACATTGCTCTCTGATCCACAAGAAGAAAAACACAGTTGATCCTTCCTTACCCCAGCTTGCACTCTGGGGTAGCTTCCAAGCTCCAGTACCAAAGAGAGAGAGAAAGAAACAGATCACTTTGTGAATAGCAGCCCAGCTAAAGTGTGTGATACAAAGATCCAGAGAGAAAAGAACTGTGAAGAAAAAGTCTTCAAGGAATCTGAATTTTTGTTATAAAATCGCCAGAGTTGAGATTTGGCTTTTAGCTAATCTGAGGAAGACATTCAAGGGAACATGAAAGGAATTGGTTTTTATTATATGATAATGTGTCCAAATTGTATAATGGAATGTTTGATTATCAGACAGGTTGGATATAATATCTTACTATAAGTATGAGTTGATTGTCCTGGAGTAAGAGCTTCACTAATGTATTGGAAGATGCTATTTCCTGGGGATTTTCAAAAGCTCTGCATGCCAAGAGTCCCCTCCTATAGACGTGGCACCTGGGCCAGCAGTGTGAAGCTCCTCAGTCAAATCTTGCCAAACGGAACCAGGACGTGTATTTGCCAATACCAAGAACCCTGCATTGTACCCCCTAGGAAAGCCTCTCCTTTGTTTATTCAGAGTAATTTTTGTCCATTTTTAGTATAAAAATGAATTATTTTAATCTGTTTGATTGTCCCTAAGCCAGCCCCCAGAACAATCTTCAACTAAAGCAAAAGGGCATTTTTAGGCCTTCTTAGAAATCATTTTAAACCACACTAATAATAGTAATAGATCTCCATGTAAGAATACATAGTAATACCATGGCTTTAGCTTACAAATCTAATTATCATATGTTTATGGATCTTTCTCATTTAGATGTGACAGTGGTTTATCAAAATGGGTTACCCGTGATATCTGTGAGGCTACCATCCCGGCGTGAACGCTGCCAGTTCACACTCAAACCTATCTCCGACTCTGTTGGTGTGTTTTTACGACAACTGCAAGAAGAGGATCGGGGAATTGATCGAGTTGCAGTCTATTCACCAGGTATAATCACCTTCGTTTTTAATTCTCACCTATCTCTCACTTCTCCCAAACTATTTCCGGACAGACTTATACATGCATGTACGTGCTAGCGTGCACACACACACATGCACACACACACGTACCCAGAGGTCACTGCAAAAGAAAATCAGGTTGTTAATTTTAGAAAAGTTTTTATTTTTGTTTTTTTTTTTGTTTTTTTTTTTGCCTAGCAAGTTCCAGGAGAGAAAGTGATTTCTCTCCTGGTGGTTCTCAGGATATAATTGTTAAGTTTTAGCAAATGTAAATTCATAGGGAGTCTCATTCAAAAGCTACTCACATGTGATGCCATGGGCAAGGATAAGCAATCATTCACATCTTATATTATTGAGACCTTTTATCACCCCCTTATATGTAGAATAAATTTTTCTGGTAGCTAAGCCATCACCTCTAGAGATATGAAATATGAGAACTTCTTTGTAGAATTTAGGTTTTTTACCTAAAAATGACTACCAAAGAAGAGTATAAGAAATGAAAAGAACATAAACTAAGACACTAAAAATTCCCACTTGATGTGACACCTGTTTATTTTCTAAGTGCCTTAAGCTTTTTTGTTTTTCATTTTTACTTTGAAAAAATTCAAATCTATAGGAAACTGGAAAGACTGGTATACTGTGTATCTATTACCCTTCATCTGGAGTCACCAGTTAGCTATGTTTGCCACATTTCCGGGCTTTAAGTATTTATTTCTGTGCTGTAAGTATTTCAAGCTCATCCAGAAATATATGTAGTGGACAAGTTTGGTGTACTTTACTCACCCTAGCATCCATCTCTACTGAGTTAATTGAGAGTTAATGAGTGACTATACTAGAAACTTGTTAGAAAACGCTTGTTTTGTTTTGTTGTAGGCTCAGCCAGCTTCTATCACAAACGAGTCTTAAATCCATACATCCAAGAGCAATAATTATTTCACTCGTTCATACCATTGTAGGAAAAGCATTTTGATAAATCTTTAGACTTGAGGTCTTTTTTAAAATAAAGAGCTTCAGATAATCCAAACTTTGTTCTGCATAAAACTGGGGAATGAAGCAAAAAGTTAACAAATTTAAAAGAGAAGGGATTATTTTAGAAAATCTGTTAAGGATCACTTTTTCCTGACTATCCTCGAATAATTATGGACATATGACAGGTTTTACTTAAAATTTTCACAGATGGTGTTCGAGTTGCTGCCTCAACGGGGATAGACCTCCTCCTCCTCGATGACTTCAAGTTGGTCATTAATGACTTAACGTATCATGTACGGCCACCAAAGAGAGGTAAGGAAGGAGCCTTGATGAGTTCACAAAATGTAGAAAGGGCTTTTGGGAGGAATGTTATTTTTCCTTCATTCACTTTGAGAAACAAACAATTCAAAGAATATGGAAGGTTTTACCTACAAATAGACTGTATTTCATTTGAAGAACTCATTCAGTACATGGCAGTTGGCTAGACCATTGAGAGTCTGTATATACTGGAATGCTTCATTATCTGGCATTATTTCTCTGCTTCATATAAATAAGTGTCCTTCTTAACTTAATCTTCCATCCATACAGGCAAAAATTCATATTATTTTTATAATATTAAGATAATACAAGAGATCTAGGGTACTTCAGTGGTAGAGCACTTGCCTAGCATATGCAAGATCCTAGGTTTGATCCCAGCACTGCAGATAAAATTACAATAACACAAGATGAACATGATGTGTAGCTCAGTGGTAGAACACTAAGCTAGTATGTGAAAGGCCCTGGGATTGATTCATGGCACCACAAAAAATAATGATACTGATAAGAGATAAATCTAAGAGTAAGTAATGAGCTTCCCTCTTTTCTTAAAAATTATAACAGGTTTTAATTTGGAGTTTTGTTTTTCTTTTTTTGATGACCCAAATTCAGCAGTCTGAAAGTTAGCCAAGATGCTTCTTGGTTAACATTGGGGTTAATAAACTCATCATAAATTGAAAATAATGTAAATTGAAGAATGCATTTAATACATGTAACTTATCAAACATTACATCTTAGCTTAGTCTACCTTAGACATGTCCAGGACACAGACAGCAGCTTTAAATTGGGCAAAGTCATCTAATACAAAGCCTATTTTTATTAAGAAAAACATGTTGAATAGCTCATGTGTGCACACAGATGGGCATTTGATAGACATGATGAGATCAAAAACACCAAGACAGTATGTAAAAACCAGTGCCACAGCACACACACACTGTAGGGTATCAGTTGTTCTATCCTCACAGTCCTGTGTCCGACCCAGAACTGTAGATCACTGCCACTTCCCTGTGCAACAAGAGTGTGTCTGCTGTACTCTGTCTCAGTAACCTAGGGGAGGGTCTGAATTCAAAGTCTGCTTTCTACTGATTGCATATTGCTGTCACACCATCGTACAGTTGAAAACTTCTAAGTTGGAGACCCTCTCTATAATAATAATCCTAAGGAAAAGATAAGTTGCTTGCCTGAGGTGTACATTTTTAGAGCCAGAGAACTCAATAATCAATTTAGTGCTGCAGTTTTTTTGTTGTGTTTTTTTTTTTTAAACAGTGTCTCTCTGTTGCCCAGGGCCAGACTTAAACTCTGGATTTAAGTAATCCTCTTGCTTCAACCTTTTGAATAGCTAGAACTGCAGGCACGCACAATTTAATATACTATTTAAAAATAAATTTAGTGCAAGAAAATCCATAATCAGCAAAATACCAGAATTTTTCTTTTCATCCTAGGCTCCAGTGTGATATACAATATGAATGCTAAAAAGCCTCTAAAGTAGCATTTTGAGTTGTGTCTTTTTGGATCAGTTTTCTGACTTCCTCCATCAGCCTCCTAGGACATCTTACCTGAAGGTTTAAGTTTTAAATGCCTCTATAATCTGGTCTATAGCTACTTTATAAATTTTCTCTGCCTTTCCTCCACCACATATTCCTTGGCTGTTTTTGTAGCTGTGCTCTATTCTGTGCCATTTCAGTGTCTGCTCACCTTTCTTCACCCTAGATCCCTTTCTCCCTCCCGCTTCCTTGCCCTCTGGTTTCTCAGCTGTTGACATCAATGCCAGCTCTCCCATGATGCTTTGATCCTATTCTTTCTTTCTTTGACTCCCAATCAACCACAAGTGATTGATCTTTTCTCAGAATTCTGCTTATTCTTTGTTGGAAAATGCCCTGAGAGAAAGCACTGTGTCTTTGTAGTCTCCATTGACCCAGGTGATCATACTACACTGATACATTGAATGGACTAAACAAGTTAACTGGGTAGCATTTTGGTTGTTCAGAGATCGCATTAATTCAAGCATGGAACTAGCTGGGAAGAAGAATAGAAAGTGTCGTTTAAATAGTAAGACATTATTGAATCAGATTATATTAAGCTGGAATAACCGAATATGCAAAACATGTTAGCTGTATATCAGCTATGCTGATATTTTCTTCTTTATTCCCTGATACTTGAGCTATAAATTCTCTAAACTAATAGAAGTATAGTCCTATTTACTCAGTTTGTGTGTTTGTGTGAATTACCTAGAGTTCATTCTATTTAGATTTTCTGTTGTGTTGATAACAATCTAAACTTTGAGACTCCTATATAAAGTGTAAACAATTAGGAACGTTGATACATGAACATCCATAAAGTATGATGTTAGAAACTAAAGATATTTTAAGCAATGGCTAATAAGAACCATTTGGCTAATGCTAGGTTTTTGAAACAAATAAACGTTTTAGCTTTTTAAATAAGTGCATTCCCATGCTGAATAAAGAATGGTAAGGTAGAAACCAAAAATGGGAGAAGTGTGATTCCTTGGTGATTTGACAGTCTAACAATTCTTTGTTCTAGCTGTAGTTTAGAAATGTGCAATATATATCCAGCTTCTCTAAGGGTCAATTAGGATGTGAAATTTTGCAAAGATCAAAAACCTGTAATTTACTAGATTTGAGGGCACGGACAGCTGTCCCCAAAACAGCAGGATATATTATGGTAATCATCCTTAATTTCCTATTAACTTAATCTGAAGCCCTGTATAACTTTTTTTGTTGTTGATTTCTTTTTTTTTTTTTTTGGTACTGAGGATCAAACTCATGACCTCATGCTTGCCAGGCAGGCGCTTAAGCCACTGAGCTAAATTCCCAGCCCAAGCCCTGTATAACTTACACTTTATGACTGATCTTATTTGAATCTGGTTTGTTAGATTGCTGTTTTGTATTGACTGATTTTATTCAAATCTGTTATGATTGATAGTATCAAGTCTAAGAGTATAGGCAACTATACTAAAGATGACAAGATTCACTAGGATACCCACTCTGGTTTGATTATTACCTGCTTTTGAAGTCTTATAATGTCTCCAATGTTTTGTTTTTATTACTGTTGTTATATACTGCTGAGACATCACAGTAACCATTGTAGATCACCTTGTATTGTGGTTTTATATGACTTTTTCATTTCATGTTTTTCTAGGAATTTGTTTTGTTTTGTCTTGCTTTGCTTTGTTTTTCCCTCTAATACAGAAAGGATAGATATACATGTAGAGACTCATGCATGCGTAGAACTTATAAACAGTTTATAAGAACCAATTATATACACATGATGAAATGAACAACTGCTTTGAAGAAAAGAGACACTACAGTACCCAGAGCTGATTCCATAGTGTCATGATGTGAAATCCAGCAATATTATTATTCTTTGTTCAGAGTGATTTTAGCCTGTTTTGTTTAAGTTCAACATACATGAAGGTATGGACAGTTATTTTGAAGAGAATGAGAGACACTATGACAGCCATTGTTGGCTTCCCTATTGTCTGGTCTTGAAGACCTAAAACAACTTCCTCATCCTGTTCAGATCAGTTCTATACTATGTTGTTTCATGTGAATTCTCTGTATGAGAAGATATGGACAACTATTTGGAAGAAAACAAGAGTCAATATGATAGATAATGAAGATCTCTGATTGTCTTGCTTTGAAATTTATGTCTCTTACATTGCTTTCTTGTGTTCTGTTTTGTTCTGTTTTGTTATGTTTAATTTTACCCTCTTTAAAATTAAAAAAAAAAAACCCTGTAATTTGTGAAGGATTAAGTTTGGTAAACTCAATAGCGTTATTCATGTAGAGTTTTTAAAGACTTCAGTATTTAAATTTACACATCAAAATACTCTTAGTTTTGTTATCAGCCAATAAGAGATTGTGCCTCTAGATACCGTCTTTCAGACACTGAAATAATATTATTTACACTTTGTTTTCTCTGATTTTTAAAGTAAAGAAAAAAATTTAATATAAAATACATTTGAATTTTGTTTGCAACATATTATCTTCCTGTCCTGGGTAGAGGACGGTGTTGTGGGCACACAAAGCAGCAGCATTTTTTGACTGAATACCATAAGAGAGCAGTGTGAATTTCAGTGTTTGAAAGGGATATGATCCATTCTAATGAGCAAGCAAATTCCGCTTCCTTATGTGGTAACTCATTAGAGAAAAGGCCACGAGTGAAGGAAGGAAGAAGGGAGTATAGAAGGCTTAGGTGTCAGATAATAAAGAGTAGTCCTAAGGTTTATATATACTCGGGACAGATGGAACACACTTGCTTGTGTCAAGTAAGAGCAAAAATAGTTCATGCTTTTTCTGGGGCAAAATTTTAGCACAACCTTTTTTTCATTCATTCATTCATTGCCCCCTTTTAATGCTTACTTTTCTTATTTATTTACCCTGTTTATGGGAACTTTGGAACTAAAAATATGTTTTGAATGTTGTGTGAGCTGTGTTTCACACACGTACACCAGGCCATCAAAATAGAGGGCTCATTCATGTGGAGTCCAGGATAGGCACATTCTGTGTTTATGTGGGATTGGCAGTCTGTAGGTGTTGTAGATCCTTAACTGTTGACAACCCTGTACCTAAACCAAACTTTAGGACAAGGACACAAATATCAAAAGTTGGAACAAGGAAACATGTCAGAAGACTAAGGGTAGCTGCTAACTCCAGCGCATTCTTTTAATAATCATAGCAGCCTGTGGCTGGGCTCTTATCTGACCACTCACTGTAAAAGAAGAGAAGTGACTTTTCTCAATTTGATGACCTCATAATAAATCTAAATCCAGAATGGAGGGAGGAATATAGGGAGCACAAAAGCCTTTTTATCCCAGTCCATGTTGAAATAGTAATTAACTACCTCTCTGTTATTCAGAAAGGAAGAGAATATATTCACCTTATTACTGGGGAGTATCTTTTTCTGCTAAGCAAAATAATTTTGATTGGCACCACTAAAACCTTATTCCTTGCTCATCCATCCAGAGACTGTTGAAGACCCTGCTTCCTTCTTAATGGTATAAATTATTTGAGAGGAGAGGTTGAACAGGCAAACTGAATACCAGCTATAATGATCAGCACCCAAATAGCCAAAATTCTTCTCAAACCATGTTCTTTGGTGAAAAGAATTTTCAATACCCATTACATTAGGATGTCTCTTGTCTTTCAATACCATAATTATCTTGGAATTGATGAAATTTGCAAAAACATTAATAAACATATAAGTACTTTTCAGTGACGCATACACTACTAGTGTATACTTACCCCAAAGTGTACTAGTGATAACTTATCCCAAAGCGCTCATGTGAAGCCACTTTCAGATTTGTGTTCCCTCTTCCTATAACTTCATCTCTCAAATAGGTGAACAGATTTTTCTGGGCCGAGAATTCAGGATTATTGTATTCTACCATGACAGTCTCTTGGAACTGTATTCTTCCTGTCAGGAACACCTAACAAAATAAAGCTTTGATTTGTGAGCCTTCCAAGGTTTTATTAATGCACAATCAAAAAAATAACAGTTGTTTACATTTAGCCAGGTTAAAAGTGAATGTCTGTGAAATGTGACATTTATTTTCTAGGGTTTTTTTTTTTCATTGCCATTAGAAGATATTATGGTTGCACATTTTTTTCACTTGTTTAGAATAGATAGTATATTCTTTTTTGTGTTTGTTTGTTTGTTTGTTTTTTGGTACCGGGGATCGAACTCACGACCTTGGGCTTGCCAGGCAGGCGTTTATGCCACTGAGCTAAATCCCCAGCCCAATAGTATATTCTTAAGATCCATTCCTAAAGTGTAAAAGAATTTTGGGGAAAAGTCTTATTCTTAGCCCCTTTTCCCCAGCTATCCTTTTGCTTCTGCGTCAACAAGCACTGTTTTCATTTCTTATGTCTTCTGCCTGGATAGTCGGTACATTAATAAGCAAATATGAATACATATTTCTGTGTGCAAATAGTAGCATACTATACATGTTATACATATTTTTTGTGTCAGTCAGGGTACAGTTAGGGAAGCATATTATGGAATAAAAGATTTATTATGAGAACTAGACCTTGTGCAGTTGTAGATGAAGCTAAAGAATTGAGAATCTGAACAGAGAGCTTGGAAGATCAGTGAAAAGTCAGGAATTTTAAAGCAGTGGATTTATCCACTTGTGCTTGCCAGGAAATCCAAAGCTTGCCAGGAAGCATGGAAATTCAAGCACATGTAGTTTTAGGGTAAGACAGTGATGGAATGCTGAGAAATAAATTCTTCAGCAGTGTTAAATAGGACTTAGTGTGACACTGAAAGTGTTATATTTCTGTCCTGTGCACTGTATGCATAGCCATTAGTCACATGTGGCTATTGAGCACTTAAAATGTAGATAGTGTGAGTGAGGGACTAAATTTTTTATTATTTTAAATTTAATTAGCAGCCAGATGTGGTGGCGCACACCTGTAATCCCAACACTCAGGGGGCTGAGACAGGAAGATTGTTGCAAGTTCAAGAACAGCCTGGGCTACAAAGGCCAGCCTGAACTGCATAACAAGACCCTGTCTCAAAAAGACAATCAATCAATCAATAAATAAATACAAAAATAAATAAATAAATTTAATTAGCAACATGTGGGAGGTTGTAAAGATGTGTTAAAGGATGCAGCATTTCCTTTAGGAAGAACGACTTCAAGAGATCTGTTGTACAACATAGTAACTATAATAAACAACAGTATATTGTATTCTTGAAAATTGCTAAGAGCTTGGCATCATGGTATATACCTGTAATCTCAGCGCGTGGGAGGCTGAGGCAGGAGGCCTCATGAGTTCAAGGTCACCTGAGCTCCATAGTGAGTTCAAGGCCGGCCTAAACTGCATAGCAGACCTTGTTTTAAAAAAAGAAAGAGAAAGTTGCTGAGAGATTTTGTGATCTTACCACAAAAAAGTGTGTGTGTGTGTGTGTGTGTGTGTGTATATGCAATTTAGCCATCTCATAGTTTATACATATTTTAAAACAGCATGCATATGATAAGATGCATAACTATGTAGTTAAAAATTTATGAATAAATAACATCTGACTAATGGCTACTATAACATTAGACAGGAATCTTTTTTTTTTTTTAGAAAATAAACAAAACAAGATAAAACAGAATAAAGCCTCAAAACAAAACAGTGAAAGCAATAATACAGGACTTCAAAACAGGATAATAGGAAATCAACAATGGCTGCCATAATGCCTCTTGTTATCTTCAAAATAGCTGTCCTTGCCATGACATAATAAATTCAAATAAAACCAAATAGAATAAAATCAAAACAAAACAATGAAAGTGATGCAAGACTTCAAAACAAGATAATAGGAAATCAACAATGGCTACCATAATATATTTTGTTATCTTTGAAATACCTGCCCATGCCATCAGATATAATAAAATCAAACAAAACAAAACAATGAAAATGATACAGGACTTTAAAACAAAATAATAGGGAATTAACAATGGCTACTCCCTTCTCTTTTTAGACTTTCCTCCCCTCTCACTTTTACAGTATCTATTGTACATTTTGGATCCCACTAACTCCTTCAGTTTTTTTATACTAGGGAGACAATACAGTGTCCACCTATGTGAGTCCAAACTGTTTCACCCAAGAGCATGATCACAAGTTGCATCCATTTACCTACAAGAGCCTCGTGATTATCCTTCTTTATAGCTGAGTAGCTTTCCATTGTATAAAAATGCCATATTTTTCTTATCCATTCTGTGGTTGATGGGCAAGCTACCTCTGCTTTTTTCTGGTTTCCTGTCACATGGAGCATTGTTTTCTCTCCTTTGACTTTCAGTCTATGAATTCCTTTCAAGTTAAATGTGTTGCTTACCACATATTGATGGATCTTGTTTCTTGATCCACTCTGCCTGTGTTTCTTTTTATTGGTGAATTGATGCCATCTACATTAATGATCATGGCCTACATGCACTAGCTCATCTCTGCCTTGCTATTTTCCTACCATTGGTTCCTTACTTTCCCCCTCCATTCCACTGCTTGCCCCACTTAGCAATCCCCCTCTGCTGCTTTTCCTGGAACTGTGATAATTTTTATGTCTCTCTAGAATATCCTTCAGCACCCTCTGTATGTTTGGTTTGGTGGTCATGAATTCCTTCTTTGTCATGAAGTATCTTGTTTCTCCATTAATTTTGGAAGATAGTTTTGCAGGGTCCATCAATCTGGGTTGGAAGTTATTTCTTTCAGGACTTGAAATACTTCCCTCCAAGCTCTTCTTGACTTGATGGTTTGTGTTGAGAATTCTATCATGATTCTGATGGGTTTTCCTTTACAGGTGACCTGTTTCTTTTCTCTAATAGCCTTTGGTATTCTATTCTTATGTTGAATTGTAAGATCTTGATTATTATATGTCTGGGTGTGAATTTCTTTTGGTTGTGGGTAGTTGGAGCGCTATATGCCTTGCTTGTCTGCATGTCAGGTCCTTTTTTCATGTTTTGGAAGTTCTCTGCTATTACTGCTATTCTGTAAATAGTCTCTTTATGTCATTTGTGTTGATTCCTGTTTTTTTGCTGACACATATTATTCTTAAATTATTTTTCTTTCCATTGTCTTGCAACTATTGAATTGTTGTTTCCTGGTTCCTTGTTATTTTAAAGAGATCTTTTCTTTCATGGTCTTTCAGTTTATTTCAAGTGGTTTTGCCAGCTTTCAGTGGAGTTTTTAATTTCCCAGATATCTCTTCAAGTCTGTTTCATGCATTCCAATTCTCTATATTGTCCATCCAATGTTTCCCTCCTTCTCCTATGCTCCTCTTTTTTTTAAATTTATGTCTTCTTTAGATATGCTCAGCAATCCTTTTATTATGTTTGTCATTTCTTCTTCTACCTAAGATATGATTTATCGTCTGATTTCTTTTACAGCCTGAAGTAAAGAAAGTAATTTCTTTACTTCAGTTGCCATCATCCCAGAAATTTCAGGTGTGCAACTTTCAATTTCT
>PVJX010002904.1:0-118553 GCA_004027295.1 Dolichotis patagonum
TCCTTTCTTCTTCCTCCCTCCTTCCTCTCTCCTTCCTTCCTAAAGCAGAATCCAGAATGAGGCCATCAGGGTACATCTGAGCACATTCATCTGACTCAGATGGGGTCAGACTTCCCACACTGAGAACAGACACAGTCTGGCTATGGTCACTATGAAACCCACTTTTGTGGGCAGGACTGGAGTGGGAACATCCATGAATCCAAGGAGCTAAGTCCACAGAAGTCCACAGGTCACATACGTCAAACTCTATGCATAATGTAAAACGTGGTAGAAATCATGTCCTGTGTGCTACCGTTGGGATCTAAAATGTCCTCTGCAAAGGGCTCAGAGCTGGGGCTTGGGTCGGTGACTGGGTCATGAGCGCTCAACTCCACAGTGGATTAATCCTCTCAGGAGATAGCCGTCTGACAGCGTTGTTGGGAGGTGGTGAGCACTCGGGGGCGGGGCCTAGCTTCGGGGGTGGACCTTGGGGTGTGGCCTGGGAGTGACCCTGGCCCCGCCCTCTTCTCTGGCTTTTTCACTCTCTGCTCCCTGGCTGCATGCAGTGAGCAGCCTCCTCCGCCAGGCCCATGCCCCTCACGGCTCTGCCTCACTTCAGGTCAGAACAGCGCAGCCGACGGGCCATAAACGGAAACCTCTACACCAGGAGGCGAGAGTAAGTATGTCAGGTATTCTGTCACAGCAGTGAAAAGCTAGTTTACACACCTTGCAACTACTTAAAGTTGAAGTGAAAAATACCGTGTGAACTTGAAAACACAGAAAAACGCGTGATGTTCAGAATTCTGTAAGGGTGCGCTTTGTGCATAGAGCATTGTGAAGCCCCTGCACCAAGGCCAGCGAGGGCAGGCTGAGAAGCCCCGGTGCCCACATGGAAGCCACATAGCGAGGCCTTGGCAAGGAGAGCTACCCGACGGGTGCTGGCCACACCATGTGCAGGCTGGTGAGCGTGCTGTGTCACCAACACAGAGCACACCTGAGACCTGGGCAGCTGTCAGTGTCCCCTCTGCTGCCCCTCTGTGCTCAGCTGTCCTCACAGGCCCGGGCTGCGGGCTGAGCACAGCCCTAAGTTTCTGTGTGGAGAGGTGGCCTGGCTTGACGCCATGGTCACAGGAGCGAGCTCCTTGGCCTGGTGCCCGTGGCCATGGACAGCAAGTGGAAGCCCTCACCAGACAGAGCCCCTGCACACGGACTCCCAGCCTCCAGTACACCTCTGTGCACCATGAGGGACCACCCATCCTCTGTCATCGAAGCACAAATGGCCGAGGTACCCACGCTGGCCCAGTCTTCTTGGCCACCACCCTGGTAATCCAAGGACTTGCTGATGCCCTGGGGCCCCTAGAGACTCAGAGCTCAGTGTCCTGAGAGGTGGCCTGAGGGTGGCTGACTCTGCACTCCAGGACAGAGGGTGAGGTTGAGCTGCAGGGGGCAGGGCCCCGCAGGGGACTGCAGGACAAGAGTGCTGGAGAACTCAGCCATAGCTGTGGCCACTTGGCTGTCGCCCATGTACCTGTGGACTCAGCTCTGTGATGCTGCCCAAGATAAGTCCTCCTCCTGGACAGACATGCTCACCACTGGCGGGATTGGGCCACAGCCCCTAAAAGATAGTTCACATGCAGTAGCAAAAGCTGTCCAATTGCTTGGTTTCTCATCCTTGGGAGGAAGCGAGGAGCCTTCCACCCTGGGTCCACCCTGGGTCCTTCCTGAGCCCTGAGGACTCGAGTACAAAGATACTATTTCCCATGTGCCCACCACTGAGTGGTTCATCGGGAATTACCCAAACTTGGCTGTAACAGTGAGCTGGATCTGAACCAGGGCTTGGCCAGGGGATGTGCGTCAGAGAGCACTTACCCTGGATTTGCTTAACCTGTGAAGGCATCAGGGCTCCACTGAGTAGGCCCAGTTCCCAGCACCCCACAAACATGCGCCCCTCTCTCTGTGGACTCAGTCCTGGAGCACATGACAAACCACAGAGCAAGGCAGTGCCATGGAGATTTACCTTCTTCATCCAAAACAAAGCTGGAGGACACACCCTCCGTGTCGCTCACGGACACAGAGTAAGTCCCCACATCCGCTTTGTCCGGGGTCTTAAAGTACAGCCGTGAGCTGAAAAGGAGGAGGAGGGGCACAGTCATCATCTCCACTGAGGAGCTGCCACGGCCCGCAGCGCCCCGTTGCACGGCGACTCACCAGTCACCCTCAGTGTGGACCCGGAACCTGTCCTCATCCGCAATCTCCTCGTAGGATTTACACCAGGTGAACTGGGAGGCGTCGGTCATCTCCTGGCAGTTGAAGTCCAGGTAGATGTTGCCCTCCTCGTCCACACCCGCGCTGATTTCCTTTGTGCCTGCCGAGCAAGAAGGGGAGGAAGCATCAGAGACGTTGTGTTCTCTGGTCCTCCTCTTGGCCGGGAGGTGGCACAGGTGGAGGGCTCGTTTTACACCAGATCATCAGTTCCATTGCGTGTCCTCCCATGACACCCAGAGCCACAGAAGAGAGGGACAGCAGGGGAGCCTGGAGATGTGCAGTGGCAGACTGGGTGCCCCGCCGCCACTGCTGCTGCGTGAGCTGCCCAGACCCCAGGGCACCCCAGGTCACCTCGCAGGCCCCACCCTGCCTGTCTCTCTGAGGTCCAGCCCCTTGCCGCATACACATGGCTCGACCTCACCTGCAGCCTCTCTTCCCGACAGGGACTGTTCTGTCCCTGCAGGGCACAGCATTTGTTGTTTATTTGTTGTGGTCAGACAAGAAGGACCCAGGCCCAACTGCGCCAGTCAGAAGTCACCTCTTAGAAATTAGGGGTCAGTGGGGACACAGCTCAGCCTTTGCTAGGAGGTGGAACTGAGAGCTCTCAAGTTACCAGAAGGGGCAGGCAGGAAGGAGCCTGCGGGTCAAAATAAAGCAAATGTGCACAGGGAGGGTCAGGCGCCGAGCAGCGGTAGGGGCGCGGCCTGCAAGCCGTGGCCTGCTGCCACGTGGGTGCTGCAGTCCGTGTGCTCACCTCCCATGCAGGGGAGCAACCCTTCTCAATGTCACCCCACTGGGATTTTGAATTCATTGTAAACATAAAAAATCACCGACAGTTTTATAATTTCCTGATCCACAATCGGCAGAAGCACAAGTTACCACCCTCCCTCCTGAAGAACCACCCCTGCCCACCTGGCGAGGACCAGACAAGTGCGTGTCCTGGCCCGGGAGCTCAGGACCATGCAGCTAAGGGTCAGGCTCCAAGTCTTCACAGACCCAGGAGCGCCTGTGCCCCCTCCTCGCAGCGTCTCTCACACACACGCCCCACACATGTGGCACGGCACCCATACGCCGTGCACACCCGAGTCCCAGCGTCCCGCAGTCTTTGCCTCCTGAAGGCAGTGGGCACAGCTCACCTGGCCTGGCCTCCACGAGCACTGGCTCCGACACATCTGATGGCTTCCCTGCTCCACTGGCGTTCACTGCACGCACTCTGAACACGTAAGTCTGACCTTTCTGCAGATCACAGACCTAACGACAGGACACACAGACGTGGGTCCCCATGGCAACAGAGCAGATGCAGTCCCCTCAGCCTGCCTGCTGGCCCATGCCTGGCACAGTGTGCTAGGCTGGGGCATCCCAGTCCAACTTCACCCCACACCCATGGCCACAAGCAAGGCCTCTGGTCAGGCACTGGGTGTGTTCCCCAGGGACCTGTGTCCACAGGGCCTATCGGGCCCAGGACCACTGTTACAGCTGATGGTGACAGGGCTTTGCACAATAAAGCAGCAATGCTTTCAGGAAGGTTAGTGCGAGTCATATTGTGAGTGTGCACACACGCATGTGTGTAGGTGTGTGTGTGCCTGCAGGCTCTCAACCCACAGGCATGAGCAGCACTGGAAATACAGGCATGGCTCAGGTCCCCCTGCCTATCTGGGGTGCTCCATGACACTGGGACAGCATGCCCAGGGGCTGTGATGAGGCGTGGGTCACAAACACATCCTCACAAAAGGACAAAGAACAAATAACGAATCACCTTCAAGTAGCGGTTTGGAGTTGTGGCCTCGTTTACAGTCTTCCATTCTCCAGAATCCACCTCCTTAAAATCCACGAAATACCCAGACACAGGGCTGCTGCCAGAATACACGGGCGCCTTCCACAGCAGGACCAGCGATGTGTCCCGGACCTCGCAGAACGTCAGGTCGTAGGCAGGCCCTGGGGGGTCACGGAGAGCCAGGCGCCTGGGTACAGCCTGGACCCCAGCTCAGGTCCCACGCTCTTCTCACACCACACGGCACTGGCTGGAGAGTCCCTTGAGCAGGGACCAGCCCAGGTACAGGGGACAGGATGGCCCAGCCTGCGTGGGCCTCCTTCGGCACATGGGTGACTGCAGGTGCCAACAGGGGACACCAGAGAAGAGAAGTCATGAGCTGAAACCCACTCCCCGAGACATCTGTGAGCCTGACGGTGTCTGCTGATGATCCAGTCCCCGGGAGCAACTGGTGGCAGAGGAGAAGCAGGACCCCTGCACCTCCCTTCCTCAGGTCACACCTCGCCCCCCTGCTGCTGAGCCTCCCTGTGCTGCACACTAACAGGTTCTCCCCAGGGCTGTGCCAGGGACTAAAGGGACTGCATCAGAACTGGGAGAAAAGGAAGAGGGCAGGAAGGAAGACAGGAAGAGGAGAGGGAATGAGGGGAGAGGAGAGGAGGGCAGGGGAGAAAGCAGCAATATCTGCACAACAGTCAACCAATTTTCTTAACTTCAAATTTTAGTTTTTTTCTTTTTGAAAATATAAGTGTATTAGGGATGCATTTGGTTCCTGACAGACCAAGCACAAAGAAACTGATGCCCAGTCCTTGAGAATCTGTGAAAAGAGTTTAAACAAAGAGTCTTGAACAAACTCAGGTCTGCTGGGTTCTGCCCCTGAGCACCGGAGACCCCAGGGTTATGAGTGGCCAGACACACACGTCCCAAGGACCACAAAGACTGACCACACTGGGTGGCCTGGACATGGTTGGGCATCTGCTCCTCCTCTGGGACTCAACTCAGCCCTGAGCTCTCTGCTCCTTGGAAAAGCTGGCTTGGCCACAGGCTGTCATGCAGAGGTGCAGCGGGCCTCGTCCACACAGGGCAGTGCTGTGTGCTTCCGGCCCTTCCACACTCTCTGCCTCACACCCATGCTCACCCCATCCACCTGCTGCTGCTGTGTCCCCACAGACTGCATTGGCCTCACCCACTCCCAGCATCCCAAGTGTTTGCCTGATGTGAATGAATGTCTGTGGACTACAAGAGGCAGCAGTGCCCACACCCGAGAGCCCTGCTGCCTGCCCTGTGTGGCCCCTCCGCCCTGTGTCCAGGTCAGAGGTGTCTCACCAGGCTCTGGTGCTGTCCAGGCCTCACATTTGAAGAGCTCGCTGGGGTCCGAGGGCTGCCCGATTCCCACCAGGTTGGTGGCAGTGATCTTGAACTCATAGAGGGAGCCTTCCGTCAAGCCCTCCACCTGCAAGGATCCATCTCCTTAATACAGGAAAGCAGCGACGCCTGCAAGAGGTTTGTGCAGGGCAGTCTGGGAAGTTCCAGGCATGGAAGAGCCTTGCAGGCAATTGGACTGGATCCCCTAAGCACCCTCCTTCTGCAGTCTGGCGGGTTCTAGTCAGGATGTCCACCCTCCACCCCACCCCGCTGCACATGGATGTCCTGGCAGACAATACCATGCTCAAGGTGGCAAGGAAACTGAGGCTTGCTGACCACACCCACAGGCGCACAGAAGAGCAGAGCTGGCAAGAGCTGGGCCCCAGTCAGGGCACCCATGGGAGCCCCAGCCCAGCCCTGGTTGCCTGACTTCGGGCACACCACCCCGTCCCCTCCACCAGCCTCATGGAACTCAGGGCATGGAGTGGAGATGCGAGCCGGACCCACCGTCAGGATCCTGTCCTGCAGCGGCGAGGCGTTGACCTCGTGCCAGTTCCGGTGCTGGGCCTCACGCTTGTCCACGTAGTAGCCCAGGATGGGCGCCCCCCCACTGAACTTCGGCACCTTCCAGCCCAGGGTCATGGAGTGGCCATCACAGTTCAGAAGTGTGATTCCATATGGATGGGATGGGACAGCTTCGAGGACACACACAGCACAAGGGTCACCCGGGCCCACCCAGCGTCCCTCACCTGGCCAGCAGGGAGCAGAGAGGAGACCCAAACACAGCCCTGGGCGCACCTGCTCTGTGCCTCCTGCACTGCCCTTGACCTCGGCTGCCCGTCCACACCCACTGCCCTTCTCGGCGTGCCCACCAACAGTCCTGAGGTAGGCAGGCTCAGGCCGTGTAAACCTGGAAACCGCGCAGACCCCCAGCCCCTCAGAGAAAGACAAGGACCTTTGTCACCCATCTGCACCACCGGAGGGGAGGAGCAGGATTCCAGGATGCTGGCATGTCCTGCGCTGTTAACGTGGGACAGCTTGGGTGCCTGCTTCCCCGCTCAGGCAATGAGTCTGGATGGGGAGCACCTTTCCTAGCCTGCAGAGAGGGCGCGCACCCCACTCTCCCACTCTGGGGAGCCCAGTCCGACGACGCCTGTAATGGGACGGGTAAGCGGGAAGCGAGGGATTCTCACTGCAGAGGACACACAAGGCTTTGCCTTTCACTCAGCTGGAATGACAGGAGGGGCAAGTGGGGAAGCTTGGAAGCCACTCCCGGGGAGCAGAGAGGGCATCAGGATCGGGACCTCAACAGAGGACACAGCTGACCCACTGAGCACTACTAGACCTGACCCCTAGGATGGCAGACATCAGTGTGGGGAGGGAGGTCTCAGCTCTGAACATGTTGGCAGATGAGGAGAGCTGAACATCTCACTTGGAAACGCAAAGATAGTGCTGGGTTGAAAATGTGTAGGATGTGACATGTGTGTGGAGACGGGCCTGACGGTGCCCACTGCATGCCTGTTTGCTGCTCAGCTCTCCTAGAGAATGCGTCCAGACCTTGGCTCCAGATCTTGTTGGATTAAAATAATAAGCATTTGAAACCTCATTACTCACGCACAAAGCCATCAAGTGGCATGAGCATGGGAAACCTCTGAAGAGACGAAGTCCCTGAACTCTGACTGGCTGCAAGGCCATCCTTCTGTGGTGCACTTTGGAAGGAGGAAATCGGGCCTGGAGCACAGCTGCTCATGTGAGCGGGCATGCAGAAACAAATGCCACCCATAGCAATGCTCCCTTCCGTTTCCAGTCTGCACTTGGTTAGTGAGCTGTCACTTCCCCAGTAATGGCCTTTCGAAGAGGAGAGCCCGTGGGTGAGGGGTTTCAGCAGAATCACGTGTGCTCTGTTCAGCGACCTGCACACGCTTTCCTCTGGCCAAGTCCACGTTCACCCAGGAAGAATCCCCGTGCCCCAGAGAAGCTGCAGGCAGCCGTGCGGCACTTACTCAGGGCTGCCTGCACCTTGATGACATCAGACTCCTGTGAGCTCTCGCTGGTGCCCACGGGGTTGACAGCTTTGACCCGGAAGATGTACTGCTCGCCGGTGGTCAAGCCGTGCACCACGAACCTGAGAAACACAACCCGCGTCAGGGCAGGACACATGTGGTGAGTTTTCCCTGCAGCAGAAGAAAGTGTTCTGAGGACTCCACTCCTGCTCGGGCTGAAACCAACTTCATTTTTCAGTGCCGTGAGTGTACCTCACACACATCCTTCTCTTCCAACGTCAGGTCACAAATTCATCAGTCAGGGACGCAATCAGCACCCAGTGACACCCACACTAATTGTCACAGCACTTACTCTGGGGATTCTGGATCACATCTGGAGCAAATGTCTGCGAAGTGATGTCTACCTCCTTACCTGCGGGAACTACCACACCTACTGCGGAATGAGAAGAAATTACACCTTGGAGAGCAGAGTACAAGACCTGGAAGTAAGGTGGAGAAGGCTGGAGCACAGGCTTTAACACCTGACTGCACCCTCAGTCTCGGTCTTTGCCCCTAAACTCTGGTCTCCCCTCTTGTAGAACAGGGATAATGAGGCCAGCCTTGTGGCACAGCTGTGACTGTTATGTGGGAAACAGAGTGGTGGGGTGACTTCGCCCTCTGCCTTGAGGGGTAAGGGCTCAGTGAAGCCAAGTGAGCGTTGTTTATCCTACACCTGCAAACCAGTTTGTGACTCGCTGCACGGGGATAGTGTTAGACTTCTTATGCTAGTACTTCACCTGTCTGTGCCAGCCATAGACTAGATGATTTTGCGGTCACTCTCCTTCATCATTCTTTCCGTTCTCCCCTGCTATAATGGCTGATAAATTGTATCAACTTGAGAAGCTTAGACACTTAACTCAGGAGCTCCACACCCTAGGGTGCAGAAGACATGCCCTAGGGTGGCTGTTGACACTCCAGGATGTTGGGATGGTTGATACCTTGTGTCAACTTGAGAAGTTTAGAAGTTTAACTACGTGACTCAGCAGGGGGCCAGGGTCCTCCTGAGCCTGTGCAGGATGAGAACATGGAGGTGGCATGAGCACTCATCCACCCTGGGGGTGACAGCCTGCAGACAATATAAGGGCAGAAATGAACTTTGTCCCCCAGCCCCACCCCTCGCCTTTTTGCTCTTGTTGCTTTTGCTGTCTTCTGCTACCTTGAACTGTTGCCCCTCTGCCACCCTGCCGTAGAGCCAGCTGATTATGGACGCAACTTCCACAAACTGTTAGCTAAGTAAAACTTTCCTTCCTTCCTTAATTTTAGGCATCAGATATTTTGTCTCAGCAATGAGAGAAAAGTAACTGTGCTTTCCTAGGAGGCCAAAACAGGCAGAACAGGAGCTCTGAGTCCCTGATCCATGCAGGAAGGGTCAAGTCCAGACGCAGAGACATCCAGCTCCCCTGCAGCGGACTCGAGATTCCCTGTGCTAGTGAGCTGGCCCCGTGTGGTTGGGGACAAAGCACTGGCCCTGGAGTAAAAGCAGAGCAGTGTGGAGCTGTGGTGCCTGTGTCCAAAGCACCACTCAGAGCCTCACAGATCTGCGCGATTGCTGCACACTAACCAGCATGCTGTACATGTTTAAGGCCATGGCAACATCAGCTGTCTTTGTGGGTCAGATTAGCACACTGAACCCCATAGATTCGAATAATTAAAATAATAATTTTTAAAGCAAAAAACATTTCAAAAGATCAATCTGGAAAACATAACTGCTTTTGCTTCATTCTTGCACTTTTAACCCTCCCATTCACAGAGTCCTCCATCCCTCACACAGGAGCATGCAGGCTGTGGAATTCTCCTGACAGCAGACAAATTACCACGGCAGAGGCCTGCAGCCTTAGGGACAACTGAGCAAACCAACTGTCCTCGGCCAACCAGGGCAGGCTCCTCACCATCTGCCCAGCCAGGGTCCTCACGGAGCCCTGCGCCCAACCTCGGCCCACTCAGCCCACAGAGCCCAGGCCGTAGGGCACGCACCTGTTGTATCCGATGGGCTTGTGGTTGCACGGCTCCCACTGGTTGGTGCCTGCCACACAGCAGTCCACATAGTAGCCCAGCAGGTCCTCCTCGTGCCTCGGTCGGTCCCACTGCACAACCACAGACGTCTTGGTGTTCCGGGAGGCCAGCACTCGGCCGGGTGCAGAAGGGACCACTGCAGGGGTGGAGGATAGGTCAGGTGGTGGCATGAGGTCCAGGTGAAATCCAGAGGAGATAACATGGCACACATGCTGGGCCATTAGGGGACAGCATGGCCAGCTCCTTGTGCGGGTGGCGGCCAGCGTGCAGGGTTCAGGCCTGGCTGGGACACAGTGTGTGGAGCCTATGGTTCTGGCCAGGACTTGTCAGAGCTTCCATTAGGTGGGACCTGAGACCTGAGGACCCAGCTGCCGCTAGTCAGCCTCACCCCGGCTCACCCCAACATCTGCTTCCTTATTAAGTATGGCACAGAGAACAGAGGAGAGAGCCACTGGCCTCCCCAAAACTCTCACCTCAAGGCTTCAGGGCCTCCAGAGTCTCTGCACATGAGGATTTCTGTGATTTGCATTTGAGACCCACATCTTCAAACCAGACGGGCAAGAAACTGCAACGTCGGGCTGAGTTTCCAAACCCTGACCCAGCCTTGGGAACCCTTCCTGACCCATTTCCTGGCTTCACAAAAGATGGAGCCTTGGTGAAAAGTTGAGGACCCACAAAACACTGCAAGACCTGGGGATCAACACATTAGGCCTGCTGTGCCACCCATACAGGACACTGGGGGTGCAGCTCAGAAGCACTGCGGGCCACTCCAGGCCTGTGCCCACATGGCCACGCCAACCGCCACTCACCAATGACGTCCTGTGCCTGGATGGGTGGTGTGATCTCCGATGGGTCACTCAGGCCGTGCTTGTTGGCTGACAGCACCCGGAACACGTACGACTTCCCGTCCGCAAGGTCAAAGACAGCATAGCGCGGGGACCTCACAGCCATCTGTGCATTGACGCGCTGCCAGGTGCCGCTGCCGACCACAGACTGCAGAGCAGAGGGTGGTGAAACTGGGCTGTGGGGAGGGAGGCTGCGAGACAACCTGCACGACCTACGGGACCTGCAGGTGCTGGGGCTTCGGAACTGATGCCAATTTGGAGGTGCAGGCAAGAAATTACCCTAGCTTGGAAATTTTACTAGTGGCCATTTTCCACGGATATAATAAAGTATAGAAACTTAAGTAAATCAATACATTACTTGCAACTTTCTTAAAAGGGAGTGACTACATATAAAGATAACAACAATATTTATAAAATTCCATCACTGAATTACAGCTGAAACTTCTGACACCACTGCTACTGGGTCATGAAGAAGTGACATTATGCAGGCCTTGCCAAGAGACACAGGGCCGTGTGCTCCTGTATTAAAACAGGTGGCTTCTTAAACGAGTGGGCAAAGCTCTCTAATCCAGTGAGGATTGTGTCATTTTGTTACAAATAACACAGAGCCAACTGTGCATATGATGCACTAAGTACATAAAGCCTTGTGGAGGAAAAGACTATAAATACCAGTGCCCTTGCTAATACTGGCTGTTTTACACAATGGAGTGTCTGGTGGTTTTAACTTTCTTCTATGCAACATCTCTGATTTCTCCAAACAGTCTGCACTGAAAGTTCATTATATCCTTGATAACTACTCTGTCCCCATGATGATTTTTTTCTTCAGGGATAAAACCCCTCTTTGAAAACAATTTTGTGGTGATTAAACAGTGCTGCACATCAGTCCTGCTAAGGGCAGAGAAAAAAGGCCCAAGAGAAAACTTGGGATCCCAGACCAAGCATCCAGGTGAACCCATGCCTGACCCCATGCCCCCAGCAGACTCCATGCCCTGAGCAAGGTCATGGGGTTCAAACTACCTCACACTAGCCTCAAGAGAGAAGAGAAACTCAGGAGCTAAGTGGGGAGCAAGGAAGGACTGGCGCTGTGGCCCCAGCAGCCTGGGCAGGGCCTGGCTGGAGGAGCTGCAGCACAGGTCCCCTTGCCCAAGGGGACTGGCAGAGGTCCCGGCTGTATCCCCACCACCCCGTCTGGCTAGTCCACTTCTGGGCACGAAGCCACAGTGGCCCGTCCCACTGCATTGCTGGGTCGTCCTCACCCCAGGGCTGAGGCCCTGACACAGTGGCTCGAAGGCAGCAGATCCCCCTGAAAACCAAGGGGCCACTCCCCTGGGCCCCGCTCCACACGGCGCTGGCCATTTGTTTCCACAATGGGACAGCTCCTTGCTGTCACTCAGAGCTGTGAGATGGCCCTCTACCCCAGTCCTTCCAGCCACCACCCAGGTCACCCAGCCTGGCTCCACGCCACTGGCAGTCCGGGTGAGACAGAGTCCTCCTCCCCCTGCTTCCGCCCCGTGCCTGGAGCTACATGATTGCATCACCTGCTGACACTGAACAGGGCTGTGTGCACTGCAGGCTGCCTTAGGTGTCACACAGCTGCAGCAGCAGCGACTGTGGGACTTTGCGGTCTTCCAAGATGGCCCACAGTCCACAGTGACATGTGAAGTCATCATCTATGACACTGGGTTAGTGACATACGTGTGCATGTGTGTGTCTGTGTGTGTGCTGGGCTGCACTGTGTGATGCATTTGTAATTCTTTCTGTGTGTCCAGGTCAGCACAGCCCGGAGCAATGATGCTTGGCCCCTGGTCCGAGCCGCTCCTCCCGCTACGAGATCAGCACCCGGCAGCCGGAAGCTGATGAGGAACCCTGAGCACAGGAGCTGCCCACTTCCCAGGGGCCTGTGGCACTCGGCGCAGGATGGAAGTGCAGCTGCCCGTGCTCAGCCCCTCATCAGCCACGGAGGACACGGAGGCCTGAGAGGTGAGGCTGCCCTGCTTGCACAGGGGATGCAGAGGGGACATGGCCTCACTTGTCCTTCCCAGAGTAATCCCTGAGGTGGCAGCTGCCTGCCTGCTCCAGCCCAGTGGTCAGCATCTGTAAGCAATGGAGGATTGCAGCCCTCACCAGCCCAGTCCGGCCCACAGCGAGCACCCTGCTGATACCTTCTCAATGAAGTACACTAAGGGCTCCTTGCCGCGGGGTGTGGGGGGCTCCCAGCTGAGGACCACGTAGGTCCTGCTGATCTCGGAGGCGTGCACGTTGGTGGGGGGGCCTGGGATCTGCACGTCGCCTGCAGGAGGAATGGAATGGGGGTGAAGGCCAGCCCCCAGGCATGGGACGCTGGAGGGAGCACTGCCGGCAGGCAGCCTTCACCCCACTTGTACTCCGACGGCATCTACTCTGCCAGTTTCTGCAGGAAGGGGAAGGCCTTCCCGGAGTGCGCGGGTCTGCAGGGCTGAGCAGTGTGGGCCGGCTGGGAGGGGAAGGGTGAGCGGGCTGTGTTCTGGGACCTGCCCGGGGCTTTCTCCTCATGCCTGTGCAGCGTTGAAACAGGGTCAGCTCTTGGGGCACCTTGCTGCCCTCAGCATCTGTGCACCGTTTCCGGCGCCAAGCCCTCAGCCTGTGTACGTGAACTTCTGGGAGCTACGGAGAGTCCTTTTTCGATAACTGACGGAGCGTTTGCTGTCCAGACACCTGGCGCATTTCTCTGCCCTGCATCCCCTGCCAGAGGTTTCTGCTTAAATCTATGGGAGATCCTGACCGGGTGGCGGTTTCCCAGACCTGCGGTCTCTTTAATTGTGATACAAAACGTTACGAGCTTCCAGTTAGATTAGCACATGATTAAAACAGCTCGCAGCGCCCTGGGACGTCTCCATGCCCTTCACAATATCTGATTGCTCCCTTGGGCCTTAGCCACGGGCGAGGACTGAATGGACACAGGGGAACGAGGGCACAAAGCAAGGCTGGGTTTCGCTCCCCAGGCCTGGCACCAAGCACAGGGTGGCATCGTCCAGGCGAGAGGTTGAGTTTCCAACAAGGAGACAGCGTATCTCCCAGATGGCACAGGGACAGGTGACAGGCAGGGCGGAGACCCAGGAGCCTCCAGCACCCTGCACAGTGCATTTACACTGACCCCAGCCAGCGCTGAAGAGGGCACCAGAGACCCAGGCCTGGAGGAGAGAGGGAGCCAGCCAACCAGGGTACCAGGGACAGGAGGAGGCTGAGGCAGGAGGGTGTCCACAGAGTCAAGGTCAGCCTGGTGACATGGGGATTCTGTCTCAAAAAGCTAACAAGAGTGAACCTGCGAGCCCCATCAGGAGGACAGGGCCACCACTCACCCCGAGGGGTTCTAGCCACTCCATTTGCCCCTCCTCCTCTTCCACGTCACTCACAGGGTGACGGCTCTCAGCAGTGTGCACCCGACCTGCACACACAGAGCATCCGCCCTGCAGCGGCCTGCGTCCCTGGCCACACTGCACACACCCAGCAGTGAGTGTGCCCGTACCTTCCAGGTCGTCCTTGTATATCACGATTTCCTTGTCTCCTTCCAAGTGGATTGCTGTGGGGAGAAGGTGATCATGGTGCAACTGCCACCCCAAGGGCCCCAGGAGTGGGGGGAGGGCAGAGAGGCTTTGCAAGAGCCAAGACTTGGGCCTCCTCAGAGCCATCGCAGCTGATGCTCCCGTGTGGTCCTGGCTCTGTTCAGCTCTCGATTCTCAGCCCTTTCTGGTGCATTTGAAGGACCTCGAAGGTGACTGGAGCCTAACCAGGGCCCAGAGCGTCTGAGGAGCCCATGCCGTGTGAAATTAAAGCTCAGAACCAGTGAGTTTTTAGGGTTGATGGGTTGAAATTACATCATCACTGGTGAGTGAGGCCTGATTCTGAGCCTGATTCTGAGCCAGCCTGGTGGAATCCGGGCAGGGGAAGGGGAGGTTAGGGACCTCAGCCCAGCATCTCCACTCCTGGAGAGACGGATGGGAGTCGAGAACAGGAGGACAGCACCACTGGGGTCCTGCCCTGCCAACCGCCTACCTTGCAGCCTCCTGAGGTCAGCAGGGTCCAGGGCAGCCACAGCAGCAGAGACCCGGGAAGGCCGGCTGATACCTGCGCTGTTGACAGCCCTCACACGGAACAGGTAGGACCGACCCTCAATGAGGCCTGTCACGGGGTACTTGCAGGTCTTCACAGGCGCGTCATTGCACTGCACCCAGCTGTCGGTCCCCACCTCGCACCTTGGAAGGCAGAACCAGAGGGAAGGAGAGAGTGACAGGGGCACTCTGCAGGCATCACAGGTCACCTACACATTCCTGTCATGGGGAGATGCCCACGCTGGCGAGTCCACACCACTAGGATTCTGATGCTGCAGACAGCAGGCTGAGCAGCCCCAACAGACCGAGCTGTGCAGAAAGAGCTGCACACAGCCATGGGTGGAGAGCTACATGGAGACAGACAGGTGCACGGCAGAAGAGCTGCATCTCTAATTTACAGCTACTGTCTACGCAAAGACAGAGAAGCACATAGACAGATGCGCAGGTGACAGACAGACAAATAGACTGAGCAGGATAGAATCTTTATAGTTTACACCTTATATCTAGGTAGAGATAGATAATAATAGATGATAGACAAACAGATGACAGAATCATTATGAGATTTTATGATTTACAGTTTATATCTATGTAGAGATACACATAGATAGATGCATAGATAGATACATAGGTGATAGACAAATTGATTACCATGAGTCATTATAATGTACAGCTTAAAGTCAATACTCGTCCCCAAACACACGTATGCAAAGTCCCCTCAAGAAGTTCACTTGGCGGACCTCCCACTGTTCTCTCCCTGCTGTGCAGGTGACAGGGCCTGGGTGCTGTTGCTCCTGGCTGGACTGGTGCCACCTTCCCATGTGCCCCATGCCCGGGAGCAGTAGGGACTCCTGTCCAGGTGCTGCTGCAGGCTGCTGAAGAGGGAAAGCCATTTCTCTCCACAGAGCTTCTCATGGAGAATCTCTTTGCCAATACTAAATACGTTTTGGAGATGTAGGGAAAGTGTACCTCCATCTTTCACAGGCTGGGAAATTTATGTACGAAATCGCCATGATAAGGCCTCAGAGGAAAGGGCCAGTTCTGGCGAACACGGCCTCTGGACACTTCAGGCCCAGAGCTCCAGTCCCAGCAGGGAGGAGGCTCGGCTTCCCCTCAGGGACTGGAACTGCCAGTGGGAGCCATCCTGCCCACTCGTCCATCCAAAGGGCTGGGGGGATTGGACCTAGGTCAACAAATCTGGGGCAGAGCCCATGGAGAGGCCCAGAGCAGGGGACCGGTCCCACTCTCTGGAATGTTCCCTCAATTTACCGTTTTTAACAAAGGGGGAAGTATGCAGATCAGCTGAGATGCAGGTGGAATAATGTTGGCAAAGGGTTGGAAATATTACCAGACACAGCCCAGAAGTGGTTTGTATTTGCTATTTGTTTTTAATTCAAGGTTAACCTCACAGCTCTGTCTCTAGCACATCGAACTATCCTGCCAGTGAATATGTTAGTATAAGTGTCTCCATTGGAGTGGAGACCTTGACTTCATCTGCCTAAGCCAGAGCCCCACGGATTGATTCTTTTATGGAATAACTGCTTATTTTGCCACATTATCTATGCACAGTGCTCATTCCAGTCCACCAGGAACCAGCCCTTTATCACCCTAGAGCCTGGGCAGACAGTTTCTTCAACTATAGTCTCCTCCTGCAATTACAACCTGCATCTGAGGCACAGATTTCACCTCTGAGGAATTCTGGCTCACCCCAGGCTCTAAGAATTACACCAAGTAAAGGAAACTCAGAGTTAAAATTCCCTTGACTTTCATGAGGATCTAAATTGAAACTACTGACTCCCATGAGTGATGATGTCTTCTACTCTGAAGTGTAACACAGAATGCTCCCCCGGCCTGTGTATTTCGGTGGCCCAGGTAACAGTTCCTATTGCAGTTTCGGCTGCTTGCGTCCCCTAGAACAGCTGGTCACTGTGATGCACACTGATGAACCAATCCCCCGTGGACAAGCCATTCTGCCTCTGACCTTCCTGTCTGCTTATCTCGTACGAGCCCTAGGCCACTGGAGATCAGGCCTGGTGTCCTGGGAATGAGCCCAATCAGTGCCCGTAGACGTTAATAAATCTGCCTCCTGAGTATCGTTTTGGTGTTGCTGCTTGTGTTGCGGAAGCACCAGTGTGTTTCACTTGGAAACCAGGAGGAAGGCTTAGTTCACACAGAGCACAAGCAGGACTGAGGACATGGGGCTGTCCTGCTCCTCCTCACGCTCACCGGCCACCACCGCAGCCCACGAAGCCCCTATGGCACAGGCCTGGCCCAGGATGGGACAGGGTGCTATGCACAACTTCAGCAGAGAAGCCCAGAGCACTGCCTCAGCCCAGTAGGCGACATTTGCCAACCCCCAGCAGGAGTGTGATGGAGCCCAAGCCAGTGGGCAGTGCAGCTTCAGCTGGGGCCTAGAGGTGGACCCAGAGGCACTGCCCCACAGCGCAGACGGCAGGAGGCTCCATGTCACTCACCGATCGATGAAGTAGCCGATGACCGGGCTCTCCATGGTTGTGTTGGGTGGCTTCCAGGTCAGGATGACATAGTCCCGGTTGGCATCGTGGCATTCCAGATCCATGGGTGCCCCGGGAGCGCCTGTGACCAGCGGGTCAGCATCTGGGGTGAGGGACAGGGCCACAGTCCTTAGCGGCTGGTGCTATGCAGCCTGCCGGGCTCCTCCGCGACCTCAGCCAGCCTGCGTCCCGCTCACTCTGGCCAGTGGGCGTCAGGAAAGGTGAGCTCACTTCTGTGCCTTTTCAAGCCCCCCCAGGGGGGGCCTTTCTGAGACGCTCGAGGCTGTGACACTGGTGTGCCTCTCCAAAGTGGCACAATGGCTGCTGACCTGTGGGAGGTCAGCCGCGCCCCTTGGAAAGGGGGCTTCTCCCCACAGTTCGAGGAATGTGCCCCCGGCCCTGTGCTGCATCACGTGGCTGACTCACTGGACTCGGTTTCCACATCTGTCGCAGCCTTGCTGGATGACTTGGCGCCCTCCACCCGGCCTGCCCTGCCCATGGCCCTGGCTGCCCCCAACCCCGCAGGGCAGTGCATGCATCTCCTGCATGTCCTGAGCCAGGGGTTTCCCCACACAACCCCCTCAGCTCCCAGAAGGGTTGAGCCCCCCAGCACGTGTCCTGCTCTTCCCACTGACACCAGGCTGGGGGACCACTGACTGCCAGTGTGGGGCCCATGGGATCATGGCAGGACAGCGCGAGCTGAAGTTTCCACTGTGCAGTGAGGTATTCTCCACCCACAAAGCCCCAGAAGCCCTGGCCTCGCTGGGCCCTATGGGGGTGATGTCCCCATTGGGCATCACTTGTGCTGGGCCTTCCAATGGGGCAGTAGACAAAAACCCAAACCAGGCAAGATGAGCAGCAGATCAGGACGGAGAGCAGGGCAGCCTGATGGGAGCCCAGGGCAGCAGCACGGGCCAGCCCAGTGGGACAGAGGGCACTGTGTGGGTACAGGGGTGAGGGCTGTGCGGGCCCCCAGGCCAGGAGGGGAGCAGCCCCCGTGCCAGCTCACACCCCCACTCCAGCAGAGCTGCCGGGCCCGCACCTTCAAGCTGTGCTCCTGTCCAAGACTCGGGGTCTCGGCTCCTCACAGCACCATTTCAAGAACTCATGTGTCTGTAGGCAGACGTGCACACAGACACCCACGGACACATGCGCATACGTGACAGGTGCTGCCACACACGGGACGTTCTAAGCACTCATGTGTAACACAAGCATGATGTCTGGCACAGCCCGGTGCACTGTGGCCTTTGCTCCTCTCCCCACACAGTGGGACTGGGAGCACCATCCCCAGGCTGGGTGAGGACCAGGGCAGGGGTCACTGAGATCTACTGGGCCCTGGCCTCAGCTCAGAGGAGTTGGGGTTCTCCCTCTCTCTCATCCCCGCTTCCCTCCCTCCTGCCCTTCGTGAGCTCTGGGGTGGCTCAGGCCTCACCTTGCAGCCCTCCTTCCTCCACCTGCACAGTGGTGGGTGCAGTCTGGGAACCGCTGCTTCCTCCAGGGGCCCTGCCTAACCCCCCCCCAGGCCCTGCCCCTGCCCTGGCCTTGGGGCTTCTGCTGCCCACGGGGCCCACCTCTGACGAACAGGAAGGCACTGTGGTCGCTGACCCCGCCCCGGGACACGATCCTCAGGGTGTACAGCCCCTCGTCATCCTTGTTCAGGTGGCTGAAGGACAGTGAGGCCTGGCCTTCCCCAAAGAACATCTGGGTCCACTTGGACTCCTGCAGCAGCACGTCTGGAAGAAGATAGCATTCAAGGTCAGCTTCAGAGGTCACCGGTGGTCAAAGGAAACCGCATGGATTCTGGAGACCTCTCTCTCCCAGGGAGGCTTGGGAGACACCTGGATGGTAGCCTGGACCACACGGAGACCGAGGGCCCCTTCACTCCCACAGGAAGCACCAGCAGGGCTCTTCACCATCTCCCTAAGGGGGCTCAGGGTCCCCACCACACCCCACAGGTGACGTGGGCTCCAGAGCAGCCCAAGGGTTGCGCCCAGCTCAGCCTGTCCTGCCGCTCCCTCGGGCCTCTCTGGGAGTAGCATGAGGCCTTGTCCCATGTGGACTCACAGGAAAACTAAGTCTGCACTCAAAACTGCTCACAGCACAGCCGAAGTGCTAAGCAAAGCCTGGAGCTGACCTCTACCCTTCATGGACCGTGAGGAGACCCACTCTGTGGCGCCAGGACCCCTGTGAACAAGGTGGCTGTGGGCTTCCCACCCCCACCATCCTCTCCAGGCTCCTCCTGAGTGGTGCCCAAGGTCGGTGTCAGTTGCCAAGGTCACCCCAACCCGGGGTTCACTACAGCAGTGGTGGATGACCAAAGCCGACTTTTACAGATGATTTCCACCTAAATGAGCAGGGCAGCACCCTGGGTTGTGGACCCAGAGACATCATGCCACTCACCGTCCCGGTACCACTCAGCCCGTGGCTGCACCCGCTTCAGGTCTGGTGTCACCAGCATTGTGCACTTGAGTGTGAGGGTCTCGCCTTCTCTCCTGAAAGTGACTCCGAATTTCTCCAGAAACTGAACATCAAAGTAGGTGTACGGGATCACGGAGGACAGGGGCACTGCAGGCCGGGCGCAGGAGGTCAGCACCGGGATCCGTGCTTCCCAGCCTCACCACCTCCTCTAAGCCTCTGAAGGCCTGGCTTCCCCAAATCCACACTCGACCAGGAGGAGGAACACTAGTCACCGAGACCAGCTTGCCAAAGGCACAGCGTGGGCCCCCGCCTTGGAGTAGGCTGTGTCCCACCTCCCTGGCCAGATGAGTCTCTGGGGAAGTCACATCGACAGTGAGACCACAGTGTCCCCATCTTCTCTCTCTTCAGAGTTCAGGGCACTCAGTAGGGTGCCCTTTAGTCCAGAGAAGTAAACAGGCCCCATCTCAGACTGCATGGGGAGGGGTGGGGTGTGTCCCAGAGGACCCTCAACCTTACATCTGCAGAATGAAGCAGCAATCAATGGTTTACACAAGGGAGCAAGTGTGCACAGGGAGAGTTCAAGGCAATCAGCACACCTCAGGACAGGGCCAGCCCTCCAGGAGGAGCAGGCCAGCAGGGGCTTTCCCACCCGGGGATAGTATAGTTCTCCAGAAATATGTGAAGCTCAGCTGTACACTGCACAAGGGTCGGACTTTTGTTGTAGGCATCTGACTTTGAGTTTTGAAAGAAACTGAAGTGAAACTCAGAGTATCTGTGTTTGTTAAACATGGTGGTGAAGATGTGACACATGGTCAGTACTGCAACCAGGGAGGGGCACAAGGCCCCCCACCTCTTGGGCACACAGGGACAACCCTGCTGTCCTCAAACTCCTGCGAGGCCCCGACCCACCAGGACTCTTCAGACCTCCAGTGTTGGTCTGGCGCCTCGGTGGACTTGGGTGCCCCGTGTGATAAACACGTGTGGAAGTGAGCAGACGTGAACCCTGCCCAGAGCGCTCAGCAGCCTCTAGAAAGGATCGGCCCATAAGGGTGGTAAGCATCCAGTTCCTCGCCTACCAACCCTCGGTTTATAACGTGAAAGCCTCCAGCAAAGCATTCTCGGGAGGCAGGACTCCTCTCAGAACCCAAGGTCAGCCCTAAATCTCATCTCAAACCATAAACAAGCCCCGGAGCCTGGGCCCACTCCTGGGTCTTTAGCATGAGCCAGCCAGCCCGGGACGGTCACGGCAGGGTGGGCAGCGGCAGACGATGGCTCTGCAGGTGGTGCCCAGGTACAGGAGGACAAGGACAGAGAAGAGGAGGCAGGAGCAGGACTCCCGAAAGAGGAACTGTCAGACACGGGTGCAGGGCCGGCTCTCTAAACAACAAGGGACCACCGGGGAGGAAGACACGCTTACGCGTGAGACATGGCATCATGAGGCACTGCAGGGAAGGGTTTCAGCTCATTTGGCTTTTCCACCTTGCTGCAGGATGGCACAAGAATAAACCATCCTGCACTAACGCTGGCCAGGGAAGATCCAGAGGAGCTTCCAAATGCAAGCTTTAAAAACATTTGAGCCTAGAAATAATACCTTGCAAATGCCTTTCTGAATTAAAAAAAACACCAAGCCATACTTACGCCGGATTGGGAGTCCCACGGAGTGGAAGGGCTCTTCATCCCCGTGGAACCCTGCAGGACAGCAGGTAACCACAGTGAGAGACCCAGGAGACTTCCCGGGCTCCCCCAGCTGCCCAGAACCCCACGCACTTTTCACTACCACTGCAGCGTTGGTGGACACCTGTCCGTGGATGTTGGTGGCCACCGCAGAGTAGGTGGCCGTGTCGTCAAAGTCCGCCCTTGGAGAGAAGAAGCAAGGTCATGTCTGTGGATGGCTCTGGGCACCGCGCAGTTCTGACATAGCGCTGTGTCCTGGAAAGCACACGGCCTGACCTGGACGGCCGGGGTGAGTGACGAGCTCTCGGACAATGCCAGCTGTTCTTGGGACAGCGGTGTGCGAGATGCTAATCACAGACATGCTGCCCCAGACAGAAACCGGAGCTGTGTCCACGAGGGTGGCTGGGAACCCTCAAGCCTCCCCGTGTAGACAGGTGGGGCCACCTCAGTCTCACCAGGGCCCACCTCACACAGACCACATTCTGAACCTCAACACCGTGAGCCCTGAGTAGGACAACCTGGGATGTGTGGTGGCATCAGGACCACGACCTGAAAATGGCAAGGACTGAGTCCACTCACCCCCACACCCATCCCACAGCGGGGAGAAACTGGCCCTGCTCCCTGGGAGCACCGGGAGGGAGCCGCGTGGCCAGGGGCGGGGAGAGGTGCTGCTGTCCAACTAACAGGAGAGTTAGGAAGTGGCCCGGCGAAGGCTCAGGAGCTGCCTTCTTGCAGCCAGCTTCTTCCCACCAAGTGAAGCCAAGAGTGAGCTCCTGACTGGGAGAAGTAAAACAAAAAAAAGCCTGCTTCTGAGATCAGAAGCCTTACTTTAAGAAGCCAAAGCCTTCAGAGACAAAACCCATTCCTTGGAGACCATTCCTGTTCTTATTTTCTATTTCTCTAGGAGCTGAAAATGTGTCTTTGACCAAAATATTCAGTGTCTCCAATAACGGGAATAGTTTCAGAGACCTGTGCTTTCTGCTCGCACTCCTTCCCTTCTGGAAGCTCAAACCCGGCTTTTGTGGGAGTGTGTGCTCATGAGTGTTTGTGCATGTACATGTGTGTGTTTGCTGGGACGGGACCCAGGCCTTTACACCTTTCTATCTTTTGTTTTGAGATGGAGTCTCACTAAGTAGCTAAGTTGCCCGGGCTGGGTTCATACTTGTGATCCTCTTGCCTCAGCCTCCCCAAGAGCTGGGATTACAGCTGTGCACCATCAAGCCTGGCCCAGGTGGCACCTCCTCCTTCTCATGCCCTTGCTCAGGAGAGGTCCCTCAGCAGCCGTCTCTGAGGATTCACACGCCCTGCATGCCGTCCCCAGGCCGTTCCACAGGAGGACAGGCCCTGGCTGTCACCCTGGCCCAAGCTCATTGGGAACCACTGTGCTGTGGGCTTTCCAGACACTGCAGGGGCCCTACACTCCAGTGGTGGGGTACAGGTGCCCCACACCCCAGTGGCAGGGTGCCAGTGTGTGTGTATCTCGCTAACATGCCAAGATATGGACTCCTCCCCACTGCCAAGTGCTGGCCTGTGGGGTGATCCTCTCCTGGGACCAACCCTGCCCTTCCTCCGCTGCACTTCGACCCTGTAACTATAGCAGGCAGGTGTGATGGTGGGACCAGAGATAGCACAGTTCCCGCTGAAGGTCCAGGAAGCCACACGGCTTCCCACAACTGCTCGAGCCACCTCTCCTGACCTGAAGGCACGTGGCGGCCACCCAGAGGCACAGTCCAGACTCTGACGTAGCCAGTCAGGCTCCAGCAAGACTCTCAGCCCGCTGGTCGCCTGCCCCACATCCTGAGTGGGGAGAGGGTGGCTGCCAAGAGCACCATGCATCCTGAAGGGCTGTCCACGGACGGCAAGGGAGGGCACCAGGCTCACACAGACCTTAGCAGTGACACCGGGTCCAGCCCCTGGTGTAACGGCTTCCAAACTGTGTTACAGAGTTGTCAAACAAGCCTCTCCAGTATACTGCAGCTTTCTGCTCAATGTGTATTTTAACAATTTTTTAAACCACAGTAGAAGTCTGCATTTAAAGGTTTATAACCTTGCTGCACATCAAAGCCCAATAATACAACTTTTGTTCCGCCTTGTGGTTCATGCCTGGGCCTGCGGCAAACTTCTGCCTCTTCTGCTCAGCTAATGACCTCAGATTTCAAAGTGAGCCTGCTTCTGTCTGCAAATTCTCATCTTTGATTCTTCCCAACGCTGGTCAGCAGAAATAAATCCACAGGGCAGGCATGGGACCTGTAGGGGACCAAGCTGGTCTCCATGGAGACCAGACTGTGTGCATTCGGCAGCCTGGCCTAAGATGGGGCACAGCCGCCTGACTCATAGCACTGCTCGGCCCAGAAAGTAGCCCGTTAGCACTCGGAGCACAGGCAGGAGAAGAGGGCGAACCCCAGGAAACACTCAAAGCACGGGGCCACAGTCCCCGGGCAGCAAGGACACCCTGGACCATAAAAACCAGAGCCGCTGATGAAGGCCAGGTCCCGGGGCAGGGGTGGAGTGGGGCCTCCATCCGGGCCACTTTACCTGGCGAGGCTTCCGTCACTCCCTGGTGAGAGATGCACCGTGCGAGCGAGTGGCATGGAAGCAAGGTGCACACAGGCTCACATCCTGGGAGGCAGCGCCGTGGGGAGCCCACTGACTGGCCTGTCCACGGCAGCCCGACCCCAGCAGGCCCTGTGTACAGCGTGCCTGACCCCTCCCTCACCACTGCCGAGGGTACTCTGACCCGCACGCCTGGGGCACGCGGGCTCCCTCCAAGGCCACACCACAGAAATCCCTGAGCAAGCCCAGGCTGACCCTAGCCTTGACTTCAGGCTGCAGGACCTGCAAGGGCTTTAGCTTCTGCCTGGACCGCATCCCGGAATGGACAGCTTTCCTGGTCTCCGTTTTCATGGGCTTCTATGGGGACACTTTTACCCTGTAAGGCCTCCATGTGAAGCACCTTCCACCCCAAGAACTAATGCTATTTCATGTTTAAAAAAATGGGCAGACAACCCAGCAAGATGACCAGTATTTGACACTGGACTCAGAATTTAACACAAATCAAAATGCAAACACCAAAGTCTAATAATAAAATACAAGATAAATTGAGTCTCTGGAGCGCCCTGGCAGCATCCGGGATGGCACAGTTGCTAACATGGTATTTAAACAGGGCTATAAAAATAGGAGAACACCATAAGAATTCCTTGAAGAAATGGGACCCGCAGTACGAGTCCCCAGAGAAAGTCCAATGAGCGGATGAAATAGCACCGATGTCAAGTTTTGACTCAGTAGCTCAAAGGGTGGGCGTACTGTTCAGCACTTTAAGACGCTTCTGCAGGGGCCAAAGAACATTCATAGGAGCAAACGTCATCCCACGCCACAGCCAGGGCTGCAGGGGAGGGAGGGCACACATTCCACACTCCAAGGCGCCCGGGTCGGATGGCGCGAGCTCAGCGCTTCGGCCCGGACAGCTGAGACCAGCTATCAGCTGTGGCTCCCTTGCTCTTTTCCTGAAGAATTTCATCTGCTAAAAATGTCCCGGTTGGAATAAGAAGACTGGGAGATAAGTGGGTCTCGGGAAGGGCTCTGCCCACATTTCTAAGCAGTGGCGCATCTGTGCACAACCCAGCCTGTGCTGATCATTACCCAGCTTTAGTCCTGGCCTCTGGGCAAAGCCACTTGCTCCCAAGGGAAGGCTGCCAGTGCGGGCGACTGTGACTTCTGCCCAAGAGAAGGAGACCGTTTTCTGTTTAAAATGCAGCCCAGAAGCCAGGTGCCTGCTCACAGAAACACCATCTGCACCAGCCCAGGAGAGGAGCCTGGTGCAGGCTCCCGGCAGAGGCAGGGCCCCCACAGGCCCACCGACACCCCCCAGAGAGCAGCAAGACCACTGTCCGCCCAGGAGCCCGGCCCCACCACAGAGCCCCCTGTGCCTGGGACCAGAGTGACACCTTCCAGGGAGACGCAGACCTGCTCCCCACTGCCTCTGACGTCCTTTGGGTGGCCTAGCGCCCCCATCTCCGAGCTCCTGGAAACTCGTGCACCTCTCAGAGCCCATCCGGAATCCCTGACCTAAGGGTCCGCACCCACAGCCCAGCCAGCTCCCAGCCCTGCCCAGGGGACACATGACCAGTGACGAGCTCCCAGGGAGGAGTGGGGGGCTCAGCCCCAGCACCACCTGTGGCCAGGCCCAGCCTGGCGCCCCACTCAGGTCTGTCGGCTATCTGGAGCTGTGCCCAGCTTGCAACTGTCCCGGGGCAGGGACCAGGCCCGGTGTACCCCTGAGAAAGCAGCTTCACCTGGAGGACCAGGCTTGAGCCTGGGCAGCCTCACCCTCAGCTGTCCTGTGGGGTTACAGGCTGCTGCTGAGGAGAGCCCGCTGCAGAGGGGACCTGGGCTGGGGTGTTGGTGTTACAGGATGGAGGACCAGGCCACGCTCCTCTGAGCACCTGGCTGGGTGGTTGTGCAGGTCAACAGATGTCCCCCACTCCCATCACACGTGGCTGTCACCTCAGCTGCCAGGGTGCTCCTTACACTGCTGGCCATCCCTGTGCTTCCCAGGAATCTACGTCGCTCTGCAGACACCAGGGGGAGCAGGACTCCCTCCCTCCCCCAGATCCCCTCAGACACCAGGAAGCCCACGGGCATCTTTCCAGTTTGCTGTTTCCAGACCCGCACGTGGGTGGCTGGGCCAGGCCCCCCAGTGCTCCACGCGTGCTGGCGCGCTGCTGTCCTCACCTGTTGATCTGCAGCGTGTGCACGCCATACTTGCTCTCGATGAGGTACTTGCCAGGCTCACTGGCCTGGCAGATCAGGCTGCCGTCCTTGTACCTGGTGAAGGAGGCAGCATGGTGTCCTCGTGGTGTCCCCCCCTCCCACCGCCTTCCCTAGACCGCTGCCCACACCTCCCGCCGGGTGTGGACCAGCACCAGCAGAGGGTGTGGCTCCACTTGCTGGGGCAGAGGCCGTGCAGGCTGAGGGGCACCCTGGGCAGCCCTCGGCCTTCAGAGGACCAGGCAGCTTCTGGGCAATGCTGGCCGGAAGTCGGGAGCTGTCTGTTTCTGTGAAGAGGCCCAGTGGCTCTGGCTGGGTCTTGCAGGCCCGTCGGGCTGCAGCGTCCCACCCACAGGACTTGGAGCACAGGCAGCAGCACGTGACTGGCAGAACCCAGGCTGCCCAAGCTCTGCCTCCCCAGAGAGCAGGACCTGGCTCCTGGGGGAGTGGACAGCATCAGAGGCTCGCTGAGGGCAAGTGATCATGCATGGTCCCCTGACCCAGGATGGACGTGGACCAGGCAGGGTCCCTGGGACCTGCGAGCACTTCCTGAGCCACCCCAACTCCTCCCGAGGTAGGAAGGGAACACATAGCTCTGCTCCAAGCCTGCCTGGGACCAGCATGAGCCAGTGCAGGGCTGGGTGCCCGGTCAGCATCATTCAACTTGAAATGCCAGCACGTTATTTAAATGGACATTCTGTGAACTTTTTCATTATTTGTTTATTGTACTTTAAGACAAGGTCTAAGCCCCTAAGTGGTGCGGGCTGGAGTGAACTTGCAAGCCTCCCATGAAGCAGGTTTGAGACCCGTGTCCCCGTGGACCCCACTGTGCCACTCACCACTGCACCACAGGCGCAGGGAACCCCTGCACGGTGAAGCACAGCCTCACCGACATCTTCTCCCAGACCGTGTGCGACCGCAGTCGCACCAGGATCTCAGGCGCCCGGCTCATGCGCTCCTCGAAAACATGCCTCTCCCAGGCCATCTGGTCCTCCACCTGGCCACCAGGAAGCGAGAAGCCTGTGGTCAGGGCGCTGCCACTTGCCTGGGGACCCCAGGCTCCGCACTCAGGCCCCTACCGTCTGCTGCAGGGCGTACTTGTCCAGTGTGCCGCGTGCATGGGACCGGACCAGGTGCACGTCCTGCTCCAGCTGTGCCAGCTCACTGAGGAACCGCTGCCGCTTGGCCTCCCCGTAGGCCGCCTCCAGGGACCGGTACCTGGGAGCCGAGAACTGGTCAGGCTGGGCCGCTGACAGGGCCGGGGTGCGAGGGCCCTCCCTGGCCTCCCCAGGTCCCGAGTGCAAGAAGGCAGCAGGAGAGAGGCCCTTCCTCATCCTCCGCCCTGGTTTCCAAGAGAGCAAGGCGGCAGGATGAAGACCACACAAGAAGTGGTGAGAGGGGGCTCAGAGGCTGGCCAGACCACAGGGCACCAGGCCACGAGGGGTGGAGGGGCGTTGGGCACACACCACACTCTCCTGCAAGTGCAGCGGTGCACACGCAGCAAAGGATGAGTGACAGGGCCCTCTGGGGTTTCAACATAAGGGGTGCAGCCTCCTCTAGGAACTGCCAGGCCAGAGATGCTGCAGGTCCACTGTGACAGACGTGAGAATTCCAGGGACACAGAGTCCACTGTGCTCCATTCCTCAGGGGAGGCTGTAGCCACTGAGTGAATCTGGAGTGGAATCAAAGCTTTGAAGGAGGCAGGGAAGAAATGCGACTGCATTCCAGAAAGGCAGAGAGCCAAAGAGAAAACAACCCGCTAGGAAGGCACTCCAGCATCCCTCCATGACTGCACCAACTCACAGGACCAGGATGTGTGAAACCCCAGGGTGCCTGGGCCGTCCCTTCCGCAGCCTGCAGGGTGCCATCACATGAGGAACGTGCCCTTGTTACCTCCCTCAGCAGAGCCATGAACTTCCTGCAAAGCTGGCCTGGCCCCCGACCCACTCTTTGAAGCCAAAGCTCCTTTCTTTACCTGTGAGCTCTGTGATTAAAAAAGGAAGGGCAGCCCCTGCAGTCCCGGGCCCTGCCCCTCCATCAGCCCCACTGAATGCCTGCTGGACTGCACCATGAGATGGGAGGTGCTCTAGCCAGCATCAGATGGGGCTGGGGAGGGGGCAGCAGGACACAGAGCCTGGCACTCGGGCCTCGCACCTGTGGCCATCCCCAGGCCAACCCATGCTGCAAGGCCGGGAGTTGGAGCCAGAGACCCTAAGCACTGGGAGCCCCACAAGGCAAGAAATCACCCAGGTCGGAGGTGCTGGTCCACCCAGGGCCCTGGCCAAGCCTACCTAGTAGGACTGTGGGGCCATGCTGGCCTAAGATACAAATAAAACTAAGAAAGACCTGGGCACTGGGGAAGTTTGAGGCCAGAACCTAAAGAATGTTGCAGCATTTTTGCACAGAAAGACTCCTGGAGGGAACCAAAAATCTCACCCTGGACACCAGCACCCCCTGTGTCCTGTAGCCCTGCCAGCCCTGGGGCCCCAGCCTGCAGCTGGGACACTCTCCTCATACCTGGCCTCCCTGCATCCACCCAGGTGGCTCACACAGCCCGGGGACCTCAGGATCACTGTGCCAGTCCCAAGTTCAACGTCACACCTCAGCCCAAGGTCTCCCTCTGACACTGCGTCCCCCATGGAGCACAAGCCATACTCATGAGTGTCCACACACAAGGGTCAATGGCACCAACATGTGGCTTTGGGTCCCAACCAGGTGAGAGAAAACCCCCCGCCAGCTGCCCCTTCCCACAGGGCGGCAGGTGTGCCACACAAGGGATACCTGGCCCAAGACTGTCGACCACGCCAGCCTCTTCCTGCCTCTGTCCACCGAGTGGCAGGGGGACACAGGTATTTTGCCAGCAAACTATCCAGTGGGAAGCACAGAGGTCAGTGCAATGCTGTGTTCTTGCTTCACGTAAGTCCCAGAGCCTGGGCTCCTTCTGGGCACCAGCGCCATCGGCCCATGACGCAGTCAAAACCAGCATCCAGCTAGAGCCCTCCCTCACCCCGGCTTGTGGGCACATCAGGTACGCGTCTCTGCCCCAATGCCACCAGTCCACTGTGAGGCTGCCCTGTGTGGGTGCTCATGGCACCCAGTGCAGGGCTCAGGGAGGCCTGGCTCTCGCTGAGGCCATGAGGGACTGCGGGGACACAGTGGCATCTGTTCACAGGCTCTGATCGATGAGCCACAATTTCCTATTTGCAAGAGACCCATGGCCCGGGAAGGAACCAGTCCTGCCGTGGATGCCTCAGCAGGCGCAGATGCTCGCCGCGGAGGCTGAGAGACGGGCGGGACTCAGCGTGCTTCACGCGGCAGCACCCATCCCAGCGCCTCCTGGCACAGGCCTCGGACCTGCATGCGTCCTCACAGAGCGCGGAGGCCTTCGGGACCCGGCGCTGGAAGACACACACACGGGGATGACTGTGTGGCGCCCTGGGTCCTGAAGCAGCCCGATATCCCACAGTGGGGGGCATCATGGTGGGCTGTGGGAACCGTCCTGAAAACCAGCCCAGTCCCCAAGACTCACACCCAGGCCCCAGGCCGACTAACTACTGCAAGCCTGGCGTGTTAGGAAGGTTTCCGACTCTTGGCAGCCAGGGCTCTCATGAAAGTCGTCCTTGCTGACACTGCACGTTACAGTGATGGCCACCCCGACCACTGACCTTAACAGACGTCCACTGGCCACTTCCTACAGGGGCCCCCAAGGGCCAGGAGTGGTGTGCCCTGTGTCCCAGTCCACTGAGCACAATAGAAATAAAATGACGAAGCTCAACTCCCGGCGCCCCCACCTCGTCCAAATCTTCAGTGCAAGGGGAAGAGCCCTTTGAAAGCAACCCTTTCAGGGTCCAGATTGTTTTAGTGTCTGCATGTTTTTGTTTTTGTTTGTTTTTTGGTACCGGTCGAACTCACCACCTTGCAACTTGCCAGGCAGACGCTCACACTACTGAGCTAAATCCCCGGCCCCAGTGTCTGCATTTTAAAGTGTTTATTTACCAAAGGAAGTTTTCTATCCACTATAAAATATATTTATGTGGCAAATTTTGGCTAAGAGGTTTAAAAGATAATTCAAGTGTATTTCAAAATAGGGCTAAACTTTCCAGGAAAAAAACGTTTTACTGAATAGATTACTCTGTCACGATGCAACTTTCAAAAGGATACATGTTGGCCCAAATTTCATTTTTCCTTCAGGTTTAGTTTTTATAGATATGCAGAAAAATTTTCTAGGAATAGTAAAGAGAGGTGGGGATGAGAACAAGTATATATTTAACTATTTATTTTGTTCTTCAGAGACGAAAGCAGTACCACCAGCTGTTTTTTATCACCTGGGAATAATTTTAGGACTGACGCTTTTGCTAATCCACCTCTTTCCCATGACATTTCGTCCTCATGAGCTGACTCCGTTGCAATGTAAAGTATGATGGCTTCTAGAACCCTCCACAGCCATGCATTTTCCACAGGGACAACTGGTCAGGCCCTGGTTCCCTCCAGGAAGGTGACCTTGTGGGGACACACAGCCCTGGGCCACCACTCTAGGCAGAGACGCAGCCCTCATCCCCAGCAGCTGGTGCTACAGTCCACTCATGGGAAGGGCAAACGGACCTGTGGGTCCTGGTCAGTGCCAGCCTGAGGGCCTCAGGCTGCAGCCTCCAGGGCAGAAGGCATCAGCAGGGAACCCACCCCGACCAAGCAACAATGCCAGGGTGCAGGATGATGGGGCAGGGTCCCCTAGCCCTGTGCTCCCTGACCTGCCATCCCTCCGCAGAGCCTCCCAGCCCCACAGAGGTCAGGGCTGGGGCAGCAGCCAGGACAGCACCAGGCTTACCTGTGCTCATCCTCCTGCTCCTCTTCATGTGTGCTCATGCTCGCAGCCCTCGTTGAGGTCTGGCTGGATGCTCTCTGTGCAGACGATGTCTGTGTGAGAGCCCTCTGGGTGGAGGTCTGGCTGGACACTCTCTGTGCAGATGACCTCTGTGTGAGAGCCCTCTGGGTGGAGGACTGGCTGGACGCTTTCCTGGACCAAGGTGGGAGCATTCAGGGTACCAGGTTGGTACTGAGGACTATCCTAGAGCACCACTCGCTGGCCAGCAGCCCAGCCACCTCCACATGCACACGTGTGTGCACATAGGACACAATGCATACACATGCCCACAAGTGTGCACATGGACAGTCACAGGCACATACATGGCGGGCACATGTTTCTGCACATATAACACACGTGTACACACATAAAAGCATACAGCACAGACACGCATGCCACAGGTGTGCCCACACACGTGCACACCACACACATGCTCCTGTACATGGATACACATGTGCATGTACTGGTACACACCATACGCACGCACACACATGTGCACACACACCCAGCACGCACAAGCCCCAGCCTGCGTTCCGGTGCATCCTGCCCTCTCGCCCACGCAGGGTCCCTGTGCTCGAGCAGCTCTGCTGGGCTCCTGCTGTCTCCACCCTCTACAGCCACTGCCCACACAGTTGTCCTGGCTCACAGCCGCAATTAAATATATCCCGAGGGATGGGGCCTCCTGCACTGCTAGGGGGGATGCAAGTGTTTGGCTGCGTTTGTGGCAAGGATGACAACTAAATAAGAGTGCCATGAGTGCCTCTAAATATAGGGCGGGTGCTAGTGACATGTGGCAGGTGCCTACCGCTGAGCACGCCCAGCCAGGAGGTGCCCTCCCTTCCTGCTCATGGCCTCCGAATCATGATCAGCCCATCAAACCCCAAACATGCTGGGCTGTCGTCAAGGCATCACCCCTGAGAGCAAGGTGGCAAAACTGCTCTGACCCTGGACGTCCCCTCGCCTCTCGTTGCCCCCAGTAGCCTCTCCCTGCCAACGGCCCCCATTGCTTTCCTGCTCACCACCCTTGACTCTGGATGACTTTCTAGACCCTGCGGCCGCAGGTGTGTGAGGAAGAGCAGAGCCAGTGAGCTCTACTGAGGATCCTGCTATGGACCCAGTGGCCACGGCCAGGCCCATAGGACCTGCAGGGCACCTCGAGGGCCTGGAGGGACAGAGCAGCCCCTCTCCAGGGCCTGTCAGGGGAGTTCCTGCCTTTAAATGCCAGACTCCAGACAGAACACAAGGAGTCCAACCCATGGTGTCAACTTACTTTTTGGACGCATATTCGTCCAGCAGGTACCTGGTTTGAATGTGGCGGTATGACTGGTCAAAGTGCTTGTGTCTCTTCTGGTAGAAGGGCAAGGCCACTAGGGACATGTCGAGGGCTCTGGAGACAGAAGGAAACCAAGTGAGGTCCTTGCATGGAGGGGCGCCCCAGACCACCTCTAGATTCACTGGGACATCACTCTCAAGGGGAAAACCCACCAGAGGAGGTGGGGATGAGAGAAAAATTCCACAGGTGGGAATCATCCTAGGCTAAGAACCCTGGGACACGATTTCATTGACGTTCACGTCATAACAACTACAATACTGAGCGGCATGTTTCATTAACTGGGAACTAAACATTTATAGAATGCCAGGTATGTCAAGGGCCGTGGACAACCAATGTTACCAGGGAGGCTAAACATAATGAAAACAGATTAGGGAAGGAAACAAAAGCCTGGAACCCAAGAGGAGGACTGACGACAGCCAGGGGCGCGGGGAGAAGGGAAACAGCCTGGGGAGGCGGGGGGGGGGGTGTAGAGAGGCTAGGCAGCAGCTGACCCTGCAAAAGGCTGCAGTGGACAGTAGGCAGGGTGGACCAGCACAGGGCCTCGGGCCACAGGGCCAGGTATCAGAAAGCTGCTCTGGGAGGCCGTCCCCACAGGAGGTGCTGAGGCCATCCCCAGGGGCCTTGAGAAACACTCAGTTTCCCAGAACCTCCAAGTCTGCTTTGTGAAATCAGGGTGACCTTGGTGGGTGAGCTGGGGAGACAACAGGAACTGAGCCAGCATGGAGGGCTCAGGGTGTGGGGAAAGGTGCCCATTTGGGTGAGATTCTCCCAAACAAGGCACTGCAAGACCCGTCCTTTCTGAGCTGGGGTTTGGCTCTCTCTCTTGCATGTTCACGCTGAATAAATGAAACCCACACGGACTGAATCGCCTCCATGAGGCTGCACAAAGCTGCATTCCTAGGTGTGCCACACTTTCACTGCTCTGAGCAGTACCTGGCATACTCAGTTTAAAGAAGGAAAGACTGCTTCGGGTCATGGCTACAGAGGCTTCAGTCCATGGTGAGCTGGATCCAGACCTAAATGGTGGAGGGCCTGCTGGAGGAAGGTTGCTCACCACATGGTGGCTGAGAAGCTGAGAAGAGGAAGAGCCACAGAGGAAGGGGCAGGGACCACACACCATTCAAAGGCACTAGTAACCCAACCTCATCCAATTTGCCTCACCTTCCAGTCAGCCCATCAAGCTCTGCACTCAGGGATTAACCCACTCAATGAAGTCAGGGCCTTGGGACCCATTCATCGCCTCAGATCCCAGCAAATGGAAGCCAAGCCTGCACCACAGCGAGGGCCCCAACGGTGATCTGGGTCTCTGTGGTCATTAATTTCCAAGAAAAGCCCGAAAGCGCTTCTCCAAGCCTGAGCCCAACGTGTCTTTCATGTGTAAGAACAATCTGCTCTAAACAAGCAACAGCCCAGGGCCACTGCTCAGACAGGTGGCAGGGCATGGATGCTCAGGAGAGGAGTTTCGCAGGGGCCTCTGGGAGGAGCCGTCTCCATCTCCACTGTCCCTGTGGCTTGGCCCCTCAGGGATTGTGTGAGGAATCTGGAAGGGTACACCGCATGGCAAACTTCCTTTAGACCCTGACCTCTGAGAATGTTGAGGGACAGAGCCTAGAGAGACGCTTAGTGACCACCCAGGCCCCTTCTTACCAGGCAGAAGCAAAAGACAGGCACCAAGAGCCCAGGCACCAAGAGGGACCCACAGACCTCGGCACCTGCTGTTAGGTCTTGGTCTCCCCCTAAAACTCAGCTTCTATCCAATCACCTCCTGCGCAGAGGGCCTGGCCACACTTGATGATAAACACCCCGTGGGAGGTGGCCCCTCGTGGGACATGGCAGAGCCCTCCCACGTGCCATTCAGCCCCCAGATGTGTGAAGGAGAAGGCAGAGACCCAGTGCCCTGGTTCACAGCCGAGGGACCTGGAGTCCAATGACCCAAGCACCATGGGGTGGCCTTGTCCAGCTCTGAGACACCCCGGCAGATCTGCAGGGCAGCACCAGGCTCGGCACCATCACAACGGAGCACACTGGCTGTCTTGGTCAGTCATTGTCACCTCGGATTCTGTCCACAGGAGAAGGGATCTGAAAAAGTCTATTTGTCAGGAAGACACCCCACGTCCTTGGAGAGGCAGAATGATGTGCTCAAAACTGCCGTACTCCCAAAACCGCTATACAGATTCAAAATCCCAGTCAAAATCCCGACAACATTCCTCACAAATCCAGAGAAAACAATCCTAAAATTCCTGTGGGACCAGAAGAGACTCTGAACAGCAAAAGCAGTCCTAGGAAGGACCAGGGATTTAGCTCAGTGACATAAGTGCCTGTCTGGCAAGTACTAGGCCAAGAGTTAGATCCCCGGTACAAAAAAAAAAAAAAAAACAATCCCAGGCAGTAAAAGCAAAGCAGGAGGCATCACAGTCTTGGATTTGAAGTTTTATTACAAAGTTGCACTGACAAGACAAAACAAAAAACAAAACAAACAAAAAAAACCACGGAGCTGGAACTGGCACAGCCCTAAACTGAACAGAAGAAGCAGAACCAACCCCAGGCACACACTTGGCCCTCTGATCTTTGACAAAGGGGCCAAAAAGCATACACTGGAGGAAAGATCACCCTGTAATAAATGGTGCAGAGGAAACTGATCTTCCACATGTAGAAGACTAAACCCAGACCCATATCTCTGTCCATGTACTAAACTAAATCACAGAAACAGAAACACTTAATCTGCAGGAAGATGAAACAGGTAAAGCTCTTGAAGACATAGGCAGAGACAAGGACAGAACCCCAGTTGCACAAGAAATAACTTCACTAAGCATCAGCTGGTATCATATAAAATTAAAAATCTTCTGCACAGCAAAAGAAATAACCAACCTACAAGTTGAGAAAACTTTGGCACCTGCCCCTTGGACAGAGGACTAACACCTAGGATATATAAAGAACTCAAAAAAAGAGACCTCCCCCAAATGACAGACCCAGTGAAAAAATGGGCAACTGAAAAGACTAGACACTTCTCAGAAGTACAAATGCCCAATAAATACGTGAAAAAATGTTCATTATCACTGGCCATTCGATAAATACAAATTAAAACTACACTGAGATTCCATTTTACGCCCAGGTAACATGGTCACCATCAAGAAATCAAGAACAACAAATAAAGGAATTTACTAGAAAAGAAAGAAGGAAAGAAGAAAGAGAGAAAGAAAGAGAAAGAAAGAAAATAACAAGGTTGGCAAGGCTGTGGAAGGAAAAAGTTCGCATTCCCATTGTCAGAGGCGTGCGAACTAGTGTGACCACTGCAGACATCACCTTGAGATTCTTCAAAAAATTAAAACTAGAAATTCTATTCAACATAGCTATTCCCCTTCTGGGAATCTTCCAGAAAGAGTTAAAGTCATCTTTAACAGTGATACATGCACACCCATGTTTATACCAGCACAACTCATAATAGTTAAATCTTGAAAGTGGCCTAAATGTCCATCGATAGATAAATGGATAAATAAAATGGGGTATTTACACATCGTGGAGTACTACTATACCATAAAGAAGGATAATCTTGAGTCATTTGTAGGCAAATGGATGTACTTCGAGACCATAATGTTAAGTGAAATATACCAGACATACGAATTTAAATATTGTATGGTTTCTCTTGTATTAGAAATGCAAAATGTAAATAAAGAGCAAAATAAAAGACAGACAATAGGAAGTATGCAGATAGATATTTTTCAGATGGCAAGGGGGTCAAGAAACAGAGAGAGGAGTCTGGAAAGGAGGTGAACAAAGAATGTGATTTTCACATACACAGACACATATGAATCAAAGTTAAAAATGAAACAATCTCTGCATCACTTTCCTGTGAGGAACTTCCTACTGCATCCCAGCAGGGTTCCCCCAGGAGCCCGTGGTCTCCCAGGCACATCTGCATCCAATGTCTCAGTGTTCCTGTGTACTGGAGCCCAGGCTGACACAGCCAGGGTGTGCTTTGCTCCCAAGCTCCGGGTCCCCAACACCTCGTGCTGGGCTTTGTGGGTGATGGTGACACCACGCAGAGGTGTGTGGTACTGTGTGTATCTCCCCTGTGTCTGTGTGGCCTTGGGCACAGTGAGCAGAGGTGCCCAGGGGGCATTGCACATGGCCAGATCCATGCTCTTGCTCAGATGTGAATGGCTCAGTCCTCAGCCCCCACCAGCTCCCCAATGGCTGGCCTCAAACCCCCTGGCCACATCCGTCAAAATCGGCACTAGGAATCTTGCTGACGCAGCCTGACCTGTCAGGGTGTCTGGGAGCCCTTAGCCCCTCCCAGAGAGACAAAGGAGCTTCACAGTGACGGTGAGGTGTGCGGTCACTCGCACTCATGTCCAGTGCTCCTCACCCTGACACCGTGGAAGAGACGACAGTGCATTCAAAGTCCACAGCATCCTCTGCTGCTGAGTAAAACACACTCAGGGCCAGCAAAGCAGAGATGTGGGCACATCCTAGCATGGTCACCCCTCGGTGGGACCCATGCTGCAGCCCACTGTCACCTGGAGCACCAGCCATGGGCCACACACCTGTACCCGGGAGCCAGGGGAGGTCAGGGGTGCATCCTGGAGTTCAGCCATGTGTGTGACACAGGGCCAAAGTGTCCTTGGCTCCCCCTGCCTCCTAGGACCTGCACTTGTGTCTTGTCCAACCAGACTTATGTCCCCTGCTACCAATGCCTACTCTTCCCTCTGCCAGGAGGGACTTTCCTAGACCTTCTGGGACCTTCCAGAACCTTCTGGAAGTGCATCCTTACTGCTGCAACCTGTGGAAGCCAAATCCCGGAAGCACATGTGCACACCTCAGATGTGCTAATCCTCTACACAGGAACCCCCAAGACATGAGGGCTAGCCTCTCCTCAAGCACAGGCTCTGACAGAGACCCTGGGCGTGAGACCATGGGGAGGTGCAGACACCCAGGATCCATGGCTGGGCCCTGTTCATTGCTATTTTCTTCCCATCATACCAGGGAGCAGCAGCCTGTGGGGTCCCAATGGCCCAGAGGAATGCACCCCGCCCACTCGGTGCCTGTGCCCTGCAGAGCAGGCGCCAAGGTCCTTGACACTCTTGCCATATTCCGGCTCTGGGGCTGCGCCCAGGGCTCCTGACATGCTTGGGAATGCTGACACCACCCTGAAATGGGAGCCTCTTCTTGTACAGGGGCCATGCATCTGTGCATCCTCCCCAAAGTCCCTTCTCGGACAGCTCTGGGGACTCTGCTTTCATGTCCCCAAGCATGACTGTCACTTGCAAAGAAAATCCAAGCTCAAAGCATTTTCTCCACTTAATGCAAGAAGAAAGCTGTTTATGCAACTCAAATGTCCAGCAGACAGACACTTGGCACCAGAGCCATGGGCAGGGGCAGAGTGAGCTGGCACGGGGGGGCCCAGCTGAGCTCTGGGAGCATGGCCACCAGATCTTCTTGGCCCAGAGGTTTTTCCAAATGACTTATCACCAAAGTAACCACTGGTCCCAAAATAACCATGGCACAGAAGGAGCCCTAAGACTGGGTAAGACGCCCCAGATCTAATCCCTGCAGCTAAGTTCCCGGCTCACCCAGTAACCTTGGAGCACTGTGATGGCAGGACAAGGGCTGTCTTGCTCCCGGGATGCCTGACTCTTTTCTCCTGATGCCAGGAAGTCACAGCCCGCCAGCCTGCAGGTGTCCTGCAGCCCAAGACCCATGCGTGGCCCCAGATAATAGAGACCTGAAGCAATAGCTGTCAGAGTCCCTAAGACCATCTGGCACTGTTCTTGCATTGTCCCTGGTTTGCATAAAACACAGGGGGCAGGCAAGGGGCCGATTCCCTGCAGTCTCTTGCAAACCCCTGCAAGCATGGCATCCTAACCTTCCTCAGAGCACTCCATGTCCCGCCCTGCTCTTTACCAGCTGCATCCGGCCGTCTCCACAGCTGAGATGCCAGCGAGCTCTGGGAGCCTGAGCAGCTCTGCAGGGGACAGGGCAAGCGGCACATGGCATGGCCAGGACCCAGTGCCCGAGCCCTGGAGCCCAGCTGAGATTCTTCTCCAGTGCCCAGCCACTCAGAGTCATCTTTAAAGTCTGCTCACTCCTCTGGAGAGGCAGAAAGAAAGTGGGGCTCCCAGCTCAGCCTCTCCCTATGTGGCCCCTCGACTCAGGGTAGAAAGTGACATGGGAAGTTCTGTCATGTGCAGGAAGAAGGTAACTGTCCACCACGAAGTGTCACTGCTTTCCCCAACCCTACATCTAAGCTGACTGACCCTTTCATTATCCCCCAAGAAAACACCCCTTTTTGGTCCATTCTTTTTCCGGTTTGCCCCCCTTCTCTATCATTTCTGATAATCTTGTGACATCACAGGAATCAGCCGGCTGACCTAGGACAGGACTGCAAAACTCGGGGAAGACCGGCTTCTCCGCAGGCAGGTTAGGGCCAGGACAGGAGCTGCCAGGACGGGGCTGCGAAGCACAGAGCTCGTCCGGGAGCCTGCAGTCCCAGAGGACCCAGCCCTGCTGCTGGACCTGCGGCCCAGAGAGGTCTGCGTGGAAACCTCGGTGCCCGGCACCTGCCCCTGAAGCCCCTGCCCAGAGCCACACTCGAGTACACGGGGGACAGACACTCACCAGAGGGTGGAGAGGCGGAGAAGAGCGTGGCCCTGGATGAGGACAGCGGAGTTAATTTCTCCCCGAGAGTGCACTGCCCCCATTTATGGCCGAGAGAGGCTATATTTAGGCCGTGGGCCTGCCTCTGCCAACTGATACCTGCCTCGTAAATCACCCACCACTCCCTGGAGGAGTCGTCAGATGTCAGGGAGAATCAAATAGAGTGTCCCTTCTGAGTCCCCAAGTCTGTTCCCAGGGAACAGGGGACCCTCACCCCCCACTCCTCCATGTTCTCAGCTTCAGATACCAGGGCTCAGAGCATTTCCAGCCTGCTCTTGCTGCCGGCTCCTGCACATAAAGCGCTGTTGGGGAGAGAGGCTGTCAGGGCCTCCAAGGGCCATGAGCCCAGAAGCTTGCAGGCCTGCAGGCTGTGTGTGTGTGTGTGTGTGTGTGTGTGTGTGTGTGTGTGTGTGTGTGTGTGTGTTTGCGCGTGTGTATGTGCTTGGGAGCCACCTGGTTTGCACTTAATTCTATCCTGGGCTAACTTAGATGGAGCACAGCCTGCCTGTTCGGCACACTGGGGCTTATTTTTAGTAATTACTGCAGCTGAGCGCCACGTCCCAACACAGGGAGATCGCAGGTGGCCATCGTGACGCAGTGTGTGTCCAAGTATAAATAACTCGTGCCAGGCACGGTGGGGTCCGAGAGGAGGCCCAGTGGGGGCTGTGACTGGCGGGTTCACGAGGCAGCCTGCAAGCACTGCCTGGCCGCACAGCCTCCACCAAGCAAGCAGTGCCCCAGGGGGGGCAGAGCAGGGCCACAGATGTGTGAGCGAGGGGGACTTAGAGTGGACGCCACTTCTTGTCCCCCAGAGCCACCAGGGACTAAGCCAGGACCCGCATCCCTCCCGGCTCCGACAGCCAACTGTGCAGGTTCTGCCTGACCAGACCACAGCCACAGTGATTTAGAGCCCTGTCTCTGCCCAGGTGGCCTAGCTGGTTCTCCCGAATAATGCCCAGCGGACTGTGAACAGCCCAAGTCACGACCAGACCCTGGCACCAGGGATGTGGCTTTGATACTAGCTTAAGGCACCCCAGGGTCCCTCCAGCTGGGCGAGGCCACCCTGTCTTGGCCGGGCTGCAGGCATCCACATGGCCCAAGGCGGCCAGCACTCTCCTCTGTCCCTTAGTGCCCAGGGTCGTGTGCTCCATGCAGGCCTGGACCTGTCCTGCTCTCCCCATCCCCAGCACGGGGTCGTAGCCTCACACAGCTGCAGCTGCACACCTGCGTGATTCCCTGATGGGGGTGGTGCTGCCACACAGGACCCGGCCCAGGTGGCTCACAGCACATGAGTGCCTCTTGGATCCGGAGGCTGAAGTCCAAGGTCTGCCCGGGCCACTGCCTGGTTTGTGAAGGTGCCCTCTCACTGTGTCTGCCCACAGTAGAAGGAGTTCTCCAGAGTCCCCACGGTGAGCACACTGACCCCATTTCCCAGGTTACTGTCACAGCCTTGTCACCCTCGTAGTCACCCTGGTAATAGATGACATTTCCCCATGGGGACTCAGGGGCCACCAACACAGAGTCTGGCAGACAAGGCGCTGTGCCTGTTTATCAGCACCCATCCTGGGGCGGGGGAAGCATCCTCTTCCTGGAGACCAGGTTGGGGCATTCATTTGCTCCTGGTGTGCAGGGACAGTTCTAAGGTCCCACTGCTGCCAGCCTGCTGGTGCCCTCGGCTCTGAAACATGTGCCCAGTGTGCTCTGCTGGGGAAGGAGCAGGAAGGTGGACATCAGCCGGAGCAGGCATCTAGCCAGGTGGGCACCACAGGCCCTGTGCCTGGCCCTGCCTCCGCCTCCGCACTGTGGTCACACGGTCACAGGGTCTGTGGGGCAGAGCACCGACGCGGTAGGACTCAGCTGTGACGTGTGCTCCCTGCAGGGAATCCAGCACCCACCGAGCCCCGAGACGCCAGAGTGGGTGCTGGCACAGCCGGGAGTTTCCAGTGACCCGCTCAGTGCTGGACATTCTCAAGAGTACCCCGTCCATGCACGTCACCACCAGGCCCGGCGTGCTCTCGGGGGCTGTCCCCGCCACCTGCCACCCCTGAGAGCGGCACCTCAGCGTTTGGGCCAGAGAGCCCCATGGGAATATCCTTCCCAGCCACTCGCTCACCCTCTCCGCCCCTCCAAACAGCAATGCAAGCGGGGTCTTCACTGTGTTTTCTGCCCGCACCCGGGTCCCTCTGTCACATGTCCCCCAAAGCTCTGGGCCTTTCCTGCAGAGACCCCCAGGGGACTGTGCCCCACGAGAGCACAGAATGTAGCCTACAGACACTGGCCTCAGCGGCAGAGAGCACAGACTGCTGGGCACCACCCTGGTGCCAGAGGCGTCCTGGTGGTGCACAGACCCCTACCCAGCGTCCAGGAAGAAGACTGAGTTGCAAATGGCTGCTGTGTGGCGCGGGGTTGCAGTTTGTAACTCAAGACCCTCCTCAGATGCCCGTCAGCAGGACTGGCTGTGCACTGGGGTTCAGTTTGTCCAGGCACTACCTTGCCACATCCAGGCAGAGTTCGGGGTAGTCACGTGCCCCGGAGTGACAATCCTGCTTCAGAGAAGCTGGAGCCGCATACAGCTGGGCAGGTGACACTGGACGGCCCAGCCACCTCCGAACCCTGCACAGCGGCTCAGCCCCAAGCCTGCACGGGACCTGTGCCTTTGCCAGGCAGGCACAGCACTGCAGTCTTGCGGAAACCTCTAAGTTTCTCTGTTACTGAATCCAAACCATCCCGCTTTTATCCTGTGGTGCTGGTGACAGGCTGGCGCCCACAGGCACAGCACCAGCAGTTGCCCACAGCAGGCAGGACCAGCCCTGGCCCCAACCCCACTTGGCTCCACATGTGCTGATCCCCTGCCAGAGCCTGCACCCCGCGGAGAATCCTCCGGACGCCCTGGACTTGGCTTCCCCATGGTAAAGTGAGAGCTGGATCAGACGACCCCAGTGGGCTGTGGGTTCACCATGGAGTAAAGGAGCCAGGGACAGTGCCAGCACCCCACAGGGCCCCAGAGGCAGGAGCCAGGCGAGGAGAAGCAGGAACCACATCCAAGCAGAGCCCACGCTGGGGGCTCAGGCTCTGGAAGACATGAGCGGTGGCCCAGGCAGCACATCGCAGGAGCTGTGTGGACGGCAGCATCAAGGAAGCACGCGTGAGCAGGGGGAGGGGACCGGGCCCCCGCGGAGGGCAGAGGGGTGAGGCTGAGGCAGGAGGAGCTCTGCAGAGCCAGGCCGCACAGAGCCAGGCAGCCCCCTGCCCCGGCTCCAGTCCTATCCCTGCAAGGATGGGGAGAGGAGGGCTCCACTCCAGTCCGAGGTAGCCTATGGGGCCTGGCCATGGAGGGAGGGTGGCAGACCCAGGCCCAGGTCAGAACAGGGGCCACCATGCAGGTAGCTGATGGGGACCAAACCCCAACTCCGGGGGGGCCGCCATGGGTGATGCAGGGGACGCAGGAGCCAGAGCTGCTGAGCAACCGCACAGGACACTGCTGCCGAGGGCTCAGGGCCAGAAACTCTTAACACGAGGAAGCCAGGGTGGCCCTGGACCCCGGGCTTGACTGCCACTTCGTGCAGGCCCCACGAGGCTGAGCGATGAGAGCTCAAGGAACAGCAGGAGTCGCAGGCCAGGGCTGGCGGGCAGCAGCAGAAGCGACGCCAGGAAGGCAGCCTGCTTTCCCAGCACAGTGTATGTGACTATCAGCCTGGCCTTGTCCTCCAGGAGGCTGAGGCAGGAAGATCACAGGTTCAAGCCCATTCTGAGCAACTTAGCAACTTAGCCAAAACATAGCTTCAAACTAAAAGTACAAAAGGCTGGGATACGGCTCAGTGTGAAGGCCCTGGGATCGACCCCAGCACCACACAAAGAAAGCAAATGAATAAAAGGCCTCAGCCGCTCTGCGGCCTCTGCAGAGCTGGCTCTGTCAGTGCAGGAAGTAGCGGCTGCAATGTGGCAGGGAGAGGCCCCAGCCATGAGGGGAAGCCTGGTCCTTGGTGGCAGTGTCCAGGTGTGGTCAGGACCAGCAGGGCACATGCCCTGGGATGGGCCACGATGGGTTCGTGCTCAGCAACACCCTGGGAAGCAGGAACTTTGGAGGTGGAGGCTCTGGGGCCCTGGGTGGTGCCGCCTCGTCCCTGACCCGGCTCGGTACAGACCGTTCGCTGTGCCCCCCCCACCGTGGTCATTGCTTCACCTCAGACCCGGGGCCAGGGGGCCCAGGCAGCAGCAAGGCCAGAAGCCTGGGCCCAGTGAGGTCACAGCCTCCCCTCTCGGCCAGGACCAGCCTTCTGGGCCCCCACTGCGCAAGCCGAGTGGGAGGGCAAGATGCACACCTGCTCCCTCCTCGCCGGCCCAGGGAGCCCAGCCTTCAGGACAGCACTGGGGCAGGGCGGCCTCTGCAGCAGTAATCTGAGAGGTGACCGAGCGGGTAGACAGAGGGGTCCCCAAGACTCACAATTCCATCACCACCAGGGACACAGATGCTGACCATGCAGCATTGAGTGTTCTGGGACAGCAAGCAGACACTTCTGTCACCCAATCACAGTCACCATCAGACAGCTAGGCATGGTGGGGTACACCTGTAGACCCAGCACTTGGGAGGCTGAGGCAGGAGGATCACTCTGAGTTTCAGACCACCCTGTCTCAGCATCCTGCTATAGTCTTTCTCCCAAGTATGAGATCCTTCACCCCGAGGCCCATGGAGATGGTGTCAGGAGGTGGGGCAGGGAAGGAGGCAGAGCCTGCTGAGGGGAATCCCAGCACTACAGTGGGGGCTGCTCTCCATCCTCCCCCTAAGAGAAGGTACCCAGGGACTGGTGGGGACCAAGAGGGTGGGTCAGGAGGGACCAGGAGGGGACAAGAAGGACCAGAATTATGGGAGGGACGGACAGCTCCACCGCTCCAAGCCCTTGCCCAGGCCTGGGCGTCGTGGGGGTCTCTGAGGTTGACCTGGCCCTGTGAGGGCCCTGTGGCCTTTTACTCCTGGGCTGCACTCTGGGTGCTCGGGGCCTTGGGAGCTGGTGCCGTCAGAAGCTGCGTCTGCGGCTCCTCCAGGGTGCTGGGCTCTGGGCTTCCGGCTGCAGCAGCGAGCCCGAGGCTCCTGGGTCCCCACTGCGGTGCCCTTTGGCTGGGCCCAGCCCAGGAAGGTGGGGACTCGGCCCCTTATGTCCTGTCCACGAGGATAGGGAAGCCACGCTCATTCCCCGGAAGGACCTCGGCAGCTTTGAGAGCAGAGAGGGAAGTATAAGGACCAGGCCATTCCCAGTAAGCCCTCTCGGGGGGTGACGTCCAGCGAGGCCATTTTAACTCCCGCTGTGGTTTAAAGTCGTCTCCAGGGCAACAGTGCTTGCCAGGGGCTCAGAGGCCCCCTCCCTGCGGCAGGAAGGGCGAGCCCTCACACTCAGGACGGGGGCGACAGCTCCTCCAGCGCGGTCCGGGAAGGGCGACAGCTGAAAGCAGCTCAGGCTGAGCCACGGGAGCCACTTACTTGTCACAGTACTCACATGGGACAAGTGGACAAGTGTTAGAAGTCTGAGCCGATCAGCAGGCAAGCTGAGCAGATGCGGCGGTGATTGCCCCGCCCCACAAAGGCCACGCCTTTACTTTCTGGAGCGCTCCAGGAGCTGCCAGCAGAGGGCGCCTACCCGGGGCCGGCTTTTCCTTGCCAAGCAGGAAGCACACAAGCGGGTCCCAGATTTTCTCAGAAGCAAAATTCTGAGTCGAGATAGTTGACCCACACCAGTTGGTGCTCCCCGGGACAGATGCTGCCTACACCTTTGTGTCTGAGGGAACCGCACCCAGCCCCAGGCTAAGCTGACGGCCTCTGTCAGATCCACAGAGCTCTGGAGCAGGTCTCAGGCCTGAAGGGGCAGCGCGGCCAGGCGATGGCTGGAACGAGAGCGTGACCAGCACCGCGGCGGGGAGACCCCAGCCTGGAGCTCAGCACCCTGCTCTGCACCCATCGAGTCTGGGACCCGGCTTCCTTGGGCCCAGGGGCTCAGAACCCCCGGCACTCAGCATTGCACCTGTGTCCAGGCTGAAACACGCCTCTAGAGGACAGGCTTGTCCACGGGGAAGGCTGCCCGGAAAGGTCCCCACGCCCCAGGAAGTGCCCATGCCCAGCCGCATAGACCTGAGCACCTCCTCCCAGAGTCGCTGCAGGACGCTGGCCCCGGAACACGAACGTCCTCCAGGCAAAAGACGTGTTCCGGGCTGCAAGAGGAAACTGGGACAGGGTGGGCGACAAGGGATGGCTGATTCTGAGTGAGGCTCTGGTGGCATCTGTAGAGGACAGTTCCAGCATCACGGCCTGCACAGCGCTGAAAATAAAGTCGCTCTGCCGTTGCCCTACCAGAAATCACGCACTGCAGGCACGGGTGCCACTCGGTGCTACCGCGTGTGCCTCGGGCTCTCTGAGAACGGCTCGCCTGCCCCGGTTTCTTGCCAGACGAGATGTGACCGCACGCATTTTTGCTTTTCTCCAACTCCACTCTGGATTTGGACTGCAATGCCTATAATCACCAGCAGGGGGCGGCGGTGCACCGGGCACAGTCCCGGTAGTCTCAGGAATCGCTCAGGTCTGAGGCCCAGGAGCTGAGCCGGGAGCTGCGCGGCGCCACCAGAACCCGCAGAGACCTGCACGCGTGTCCTTGCCCACGGGACACACAGCGAGGAGCTGGGCTGGGGCGGGCTCAGAGTGGTTCTCACAGTGGCCAGAACGAAAGGGCGCCAGTGACCCCGTTCCCTCTGAGTGCAAGAAGCTGGCTCCTGGGGCGGGCGTCCAAGCGCCTTCCGCTGGGCCTGGCCAGGTAGGTGGAGCGAGGCGACAGCGACACCTCCGGGGCCAGAACATGTAGCTCACTTTGCAAGGAGGGCCGAGCATGGGGTCCCTGTCGCAGTCTGAGCTCTGCCGGCCTGTGGGATGTGCGTGCCGCGTCCCGCTGGCCTCTGGAGGGAGGGGGAGGCCCCTGGGCACGCGGACCTCGGTTGTCAGGAGCGCGGCTTACTGCAACCCGACGGGGGCTGCTACCTCAGATCAGCACAGCGGCGGGGATCTTCCTTAGCGCATCGAAGTGCCTCCTACGGGGGCAGAGAGGGCAAACTGAAGAAAACAGTGTAGGCCACAGTTCTCACCGTTGAATTCTGTGGGCTACAAGGCGTGATCAGAAAAGAGGTGTGAAATTTTTAAAATTTTATGATGATAAAGTCACTTACAAGAACTCCTTCAAAGGCCCCCACGCACTGTGAACAACTCATCCCTCATTCTCACCATTTTCTGCAGCAGCTCTGGAGTCCCCTTTCCTGAGTGTCTTCAGATACGCCATCCTGGCTGCCTTGATGTCTTGAGTTTGCTGAAAATGCTGATCTTTCGTGTTCGCTTTGGCTCTGGAGAAGAGCCTAAGTCCCAAAATGCCAGATTGGTGAATAAGGTGGGTCTGGACACAGCGTGATGTTTTAGGAGCCTGGCTCAGCAGTGCTTGAGAGCCCAAAAGACACCCTTCGGGGCTCAGTGTGGGCACCAGGAGGCGTCCATCACCCTTGGTCTCCTGGCTCTGCTTGCAGCACGAACCAAGGAGGCTGTGGGGGCCCAGGTATGGCCAGCAAGGCAGGCCAAGGAGCAGAGGGCTGTGAGAGGCCCCTGGGCACAGGTCATGCACAGAATGAGCCACAGGCAGGACAGGGCCCTAGAGAGGCCAGTGCAGCCAAGGATCTGGGCACAGGTCCCTGGGTGGAACAGCTGGACTCAGAGGAGGGAGCTGGCCAGCCTGGGACCACCACAGGGAGCGGAGGCCTCAGACTCTACGTGACAGAGGCCAAGTCCAGGCCCCTCCAGCACACGAGGAACCAAGGCCACCCTCCTCCTCTGTCCCACATTCTAGGTTCAGCTGAGCCCAGGGAGCCCCACCCCCTGGGGATGGGGACATGGGCTCTCTGCATGAGCCCTCTGCCAGGACCTGGCATCCACGTTGGCCTTGCCCAACAGGAAACAGCCTCAGCGAGAATCAGCCTAAAATGTGTCCTGTGAGAACTGACCAGTGCCCTCCCACCTTTTCCAGGGCCTGGCCATCGCCTCCCAGTGGTGTCTTGCTGCTGCCAGGCCTCCCAGGGCTGTCAGCTTTCCAAGGCTGATCCTGTCCACATCACCTGCGAGCAAAGGGGGTCATCACCCACCTGCCAGCCCAACCTGGGTCCAGCCCCTGCTGTGGTCTCTGGGGAGAGGGTGGCTTTCGAGTCTTGCTCCTCTCTGCTCCCCACTGCCATCAGGACCCTGCAAGAGGTTGGAGTCAGGCTTTCCAGTGCTTTTCTATACCCCTCCTTTCCTGGAGTCCCAACCCCTAATGGGTGCATTAAACCCCAATGGACAGGTACTTGAAGAAGCCTTTCGCCACAGAAAGGAAACAGAACCAGAGACCAGCAGGACAGAGACAAGACATGAAAAGATGGCTAAGGAAGAGACAGGACAGCCAGTCCCTGCTAAGGCCAGAGAAGGGGCCATGACACTGGTGACCCTTGGCTCGCCACAGCTCAACCCATGCTGAGCGGGCAGCTGGCCACCTCCACAGGAGCCAAGGGACGGACAAACCACACCTTCCCTACCCGGAAGAGGTCACAGAGCAGCTCTACTCTGTTCCCACATGCTGCTGCCAGTGACAGGAAGTCCATGGCACACAGAAAGGGCGCTTGTGTGCCGAGGGCCATATGGCCATCCCCAGCCCGGGCAGGACAATGGGTGTCTCTGCCTGCCACTCGGCTCCTGGGGTGGACAGAGGGCAATCTGTGAGAAGTGAGACAGAGGGGATGTTATGGAGGAGGCTGAGCCTGGGAGGAAACATGGCTGGGACAGAAAGGAAGCAGAGGGCACCACAGGGCAGCAGTCCGAGTGGGTCTGCCACAGGGGTCCTGGGCCGGCTGCTATAGCCGCTGAATGCCCACCCTGTCCCAGACTCGGTGGCTCCCAGCCATGGCCACCAAGCCACTCTGGGTGACCATGGGGAGACCACCCACAAGGGCCAGTATGCAGGTTCGTGGCTGCCACTTAAGGCTGCCTCACTCGTGCCCTAAGAAAGAGACCCAGTGGGTGAAGCTCACACCCGGGAGGCTGCTGACTGCCACCAGAGTCAAAGTCACGTCACACGTCCAGGCCACCGCAGCTGTGTAGCAGGAGGGGACCCAGCGAGACCCCACAGGGAGGAGCACGTTCTCATCACATTGGCTTGAAGCCAGCTGCCCAAGCTTTCCTCCATGGTGTCAGCTGTCTTGAACCCCTGATATGGGGTGCAAACACGCCAGGCAGCCACACCCTGCACAGCCAAGTCGCAGGATGGTGCGTTTCTGAGACAGCCGCTCATCCCGTGTGCTGGTCTCTGCCCTTAGACTGCATGTGCAAGACCATACTGCCCTGCGCTTTAGGGACTTTCCAGGTTATAAAGTGGACAAGAAAATGTTTTCAGACTGAACGGATGCTTACCACCATATTTGCAGCATACAAAGGGACTTAAAATGTCTTTACTGGTTTTTCTAAGCAACTGGGATCCCTAATCTCCCCCAGAGCTCCGGAAACTCACCCATGCACCCAGCCTTTGGTAGGAGGATGCCAGAACTGTGCACCGCATGGCACACATCTGTAATGCCAGTGCTCTGGGAGACTGAGCCCAGTGTGGACAACTTAGGGACTTAGCAATGCCCTGTCTCTAAATGAAAATAGCATCTGGAGATGCAGCTCAGTAGGAAGGCCCCAGGTTCAAACTCCGGTACTATAAACACACACACACACACACACACACACACACACACGCATGCACACACACAGGAAGAAATGGGTGAGACTACGCGTGAGAGCTGAGAGCGGGCTTTCAGGAGGATTACGTCCGGATCTGAGGATCGTCGTGAGAATCTCCCTCAGAGACCCCCCGTGCTCGGTAAATGCATGGGGATACTTGCCAACTCTTGAAAGGCATAAACTTTTCTTTGAGTCCCCATTTTCGATGGTGGCTCACTGCAGCTTCACTGTGGTGCTCACTTCTGAGTGTGGAAACTGAGGTCGGTTCAGGCTCGGCCTCTACCCTGTGCCTGCCTGGGTGACCCTCACGCTTGCTGTCCCTGTCCACGTGGACAGCTGTGCCATGAGTTTCTCCAAGATCCAGATGCAGCCATAACCACAAAGTCTCTCCCAGTGCTGCTTATCGTCCCACTGGGCTCCCTCCCTGGCATCTGCATTTGGTGTCACTTGCTCAGGGCCAGTGCGATGTGTCAGGAAAGGCGCCTGCCCCCTTGTGCTCCTGAGGCTGCTGGCACCTGCCTGGCTCCCTGCTCTGTGTGGCGCAGGCTCCATCAGTCTCCTGGCTGTCTGGAGCATAGGTCTATGCCGCTGAACGGATTAAAGGAACGTGCTCAGAAAGGAGTTTCTTCTCTAAAATACGGCATTTGCTTTTATGAGTGGATAGGCAGTCTGTCCTGGTGGCACAGGCCTGTAATCCCAGCATTCTGGAAGGCTGAGGCAAAAAGATCACAAATTCGAGCCCAGCCTGGGCAGTTTAGTGACTTAGTAAGGCCTTGTGTCAGGAAAAAGTTAGGGAGGGTTGGAGGTGTAGCTCAGTGCAAAGGCCTAGGCTGAATATCCTGTATTGAAAAAAGAAAAAAAATGAGAAAGAAAACTTGGCAATGAGAAATGAGGGTTTATCTGTTATATGCTACTGTTGACAGATATGGAACATTTTCACTGTTAAGCTGTTTAAGATTAATCCCTAAATAGGGAACCATCAGGGAGAAAAATGGATTGGACACTCTAGTCAAAGACCACCACTCCATGAAAGATCTAACTGGAAGGTGAAGGAAGTAGTCTCCAAGGTAAGCACAGTGGCATTACCAGACCCTACCCAGAACTATGAGTGCACACACCTGTGAACAGCTGGCCACTCCCACACGGCGGTTCTCTGCAGCCCCCGGGAGGCACAGAGGTGCAGCCTGAGCCAGCGCAGCACTGCCTTGGGGTGAGGAGAAGAAAAAGCTCAGGTGTGCAGGGCCACAGTGGCACCAGGTGCAGCCAGGTGGCTCAGGGACCAAGACCCCAGCCACGTCCCTGAAACACACTGAGTGTTCCTGCCAGGCTCAGTGCTAGGAGGTCCCGGGTGCATCCCAGAGCTCAAGTGATCCAGCGGAGATGTCCTGTCACCACCACAAGGCCTCTGCTGCTCCCCCGGCTGCAGCAGAGGCTCTGACACACCTGTGGGCACTCAGCCGCCACTCATTGTGCAGCTCAGAGCCCACAGGTGTGGTGGCTGCAGCTGACGCCCATGCACCTGTGCATCTGCAGCCGTGTGAGGTCCCCTCTGTGGGGACTCACGCGGGTGGCTGGGAACAGGCAGGGAACTTTCTGTCCCCCCAAGTTTCTGTACCCCTACAACTGGTCTAAAAGTTAGAATTTGTGGCTTGTACACCAGACAATACTGGGTTTCCAACGTCTCTATGACTTCCACTGCACACTGTGACATCCCCACGCTCAGGATCTGACCACAGGGACCACAGCTGACAATGACCTCGACGACCCGTGTCTGCCTGCTGTTGGCCCTCCCCCACCCCACATAGTCTACTCATCCCTGTCACCCAGAGGACCTGCAGTCACCCCACGGCCTTGGCCTTGGCATCTTGTTTGTGAGCACAGAACTCGCATGGGATGAAGCTCGAGGGACAGGTGCACAGGCCGGGGGTGGCACATGGCACCGCACACCAGACCCATGTGCACCCCGGAATGGGGCCTGGAGCAGGCTAGTGGGACTCAGGCTGCCAGGAAGAGTTGTAGCCAGGTGTGGTCTCCTGGGTGAGCAAGAAGAAAATGAAACACAGGGAAGCAAGAGTCCCACAGCGCTCGGCTTTCTCCTTGCCATGTCCTGGCTTCTGCCTTCCCAGCCCCTTCCCGGGCCTGCCTGAAACACTGCTCTTCACTTGTGCTCTCAGAGCTGAGCCACAAAACCACCCGACCCTGCAGCGCCCTCAGAGGAGCGGCCCTGTCCTCTGTGACCCAGCACAACCCAAGGCTGCATCTTGGATCACTGAACCGCACAGTCCCTGCCCTCCCTCTCACCCCAGTGTGGGGCTGGGCCTCCGCCAGGCTGAGAGGAGCTCGCCATAGGCGATGGTGGCCTGCAGCTGCAGCACCGTCACAGCCTGGCCCCTCTCTGGGACCCACCTCACCCCTCCCGGCAGCTGCGCTGTCCCCTCCAGTGGAGCAGGTCTCGGGCCTGCAGGGGCCGACACCCAGCCTACAGTGGAACCCATGCCGTGCCTGTGCCAGGCTCTGCTGGTGGCAGTCTCCGCCGGGCCGCTTCTGCTTGGCCGCCTGCTTGTTCTGCTGTTCACCACTTACTGGGGACCAGGCCACATGGCTGGCGCTCAGGGGTGCTTCCTGACACTGCCTGGGCAAGGGCAGGCGCCTGTGAGGTGCAGCCCCTGTGTTTTCTGGGTTTGGATGTCTTGTCGAGCTCACTGCTGGGGACCCCTCAGCCAGCCCTGCCTCACAGAGCAGCCTGCTCCTGTACCCTGCTCCTCTCACAACCGCTCACACCTACTCTGCACAACGCCAGGCCAGAAGTGGGTGGCCAGAGCCCCACCCCCACAGCACAGAACCCCCAGGGTAAGGGAAAGCAGGGTGCTGCCCCCTCTTGTCCTTGGCACCCTAGTGCTCCCCTAACCCTGGGTGGCACAGGGAGCCCCCAACTGGGCCCTCAGGGTCCCAAGCATCCTCCCCCCCACCCCAAGGCCACACCAGCATCATCAGACCAAGGCAGCATGGGTACCCTTGGGAAGACAGGCTCTGCCTCAGATAGCAGGGCTGAAGGGTCCCTGCCAGACAGGGGACAGGTGGGCTGGGACCCTGGGGCACCTGCATCTGAGGAATGCCTGTCCACGCGTGACCCTTCCACTGACCCCCAGAGAGACCCAGCCTGGTCTCAAAGGCAGCATGCCCAGCCCCTGGCTCTCGGCAGGCGGCAGACAGATTCCAGGAGCACGGCATCTTCGACACGCTTTATTTCATTCTGCACATGTTGACACACATACGAGGTTTTACAGCATTGATGCTCAGGAGATTAAAACTCAAGCGTTAGTAAACACATTAACTACACACGCGGAACAGCAGGCTGGAACTCTGCCTTAAACAGCTCATCGTGGCAAACGGCAGCCAGTGAGTACTAGTTAGTACCAGTTAGAGATTCACCAAGCATTGGTGGAGTTTCACCCACACGTTAAAGCATATCCACACCTTCCCTTCACCTCCAATCAGCCCACGGAGCTGTTCAAATCAACTCTGCGTGGTCCAGGTCCCTTTGCGGATGCAGGCAAAGTGCAAAGGCTGTGACTGCAGGGAGAAAGCCAGATGCAACTAGAATGAGCACAGTTTTAGTTCAAGTCATCGCTGTCTCGTGAAGAATAATATTCTGGAGGAAAGGGGAAAGTTAAAAAAACTAGCATTTAACTTCAATATAGAACTTCCTGTAAGCTAAGGAAAACACCTACAGAAAGCGCAGTGGGAGGGGCCACTCGTGATTGTGTTCTGATGGATCCTGACTTCAGCTCAAAGCAAAGAACCTCAAAGACAACCCACTTCCGCATTTCACAGGAAGTTTCCTGAGGCCAGGATTACTAAAGCACACTAGAAATTAACTGAAGTGGAAGGGATGATCCATTGCTTGCTTAGAATATGCAGTAACACTGGTAATGAGTTTTAACTAAGTTGCAAAGGAATTTCCACAGTGTGTTTCATTCTCTTAAAGGCAAAGGAGGGGCCACTGTGGCCACTGTGGGCGAGGATCCAGGCCAGAGCACAACAACAGACCAGAAATAAAAAAGCAGGCAGTGCCTTCCTGTGGTCCCAGGGGATCCCTGGCTGACAGCTGACCAGGAGGCTGGGGCTTTGGCTGCACGGCCTTCTCTCTGCGACTGGCTCTGTTTGGAGATGCCAGGGCTGCACAGGCACCGCCCCTCTCCACTCACTGCCTAGAGCCAGGAGCATGTCCACTCCCACAGTCTCCGGACAGGGCTGGCCCAGCCAGACACCAGGGGGTGTGTCTCAGCAGGGCCACCACTCCCATGGCACCCAGATCTGTAGGCCTGTGGATGTGGCTTTTCTGGTTTGATGAGCACAGACCTTGCTCCACACCCAGGGGTTAGCCCCTAAACAAAATCAAATAGTGGGGCGACCTGTCAGGGCCTCTCACCCCTGTTTTCATGAGCTTGTTACCATCTAGAAATCTGATACATGCTATCCTACCTGTTTGCACAACAGGCAGCCAGATACCCACTAATGATAACCCCTGCCCGGCCCTCAGGTTTCCTGCCACAAGATCTCACAAGCCCCTGGGATCCCAGCGCCCACAGGAGAATCTGCTGTCTGCAGCAGGCGCTGTTCACTTGGGAGAAGTGACAGTAACAGGCAGGAACATCTCCACGTGGTGCTGGGTGACTGACCAGAGCCCTTTCCCCGTCCTTCCCGGGGCCACTGTCCCAACAGTGAACACCCCAGCAGGTCTCCTTGAGAAACGCCCTAGCGATAGCATTGCATGGACTTGATATTTAAAGAATGAAAACATTAGTCTGGATCCATTTCATATAAAAACACTTTTAGCATCCGCAGTAAAATTCTACAGAAAAATGTACAATATAAAATGTACTTTTCCTTAAAACAGCATTATCTATTGCCTTTTGCTCTAAGTATTTCTTCTACTCCCATTTCTCCAGCATACTGCTATAAAAGGACCATAAAGTTAGGCAAGCAAAGTCTGTTTTTCTTTCCTAAGATGATTAACCAGGCAGCCAACCTATCCTCCTGGCTCCTGAGTAATCACAGCAAGCCTACCAGCCCCCAGAAAGCACTGGCCAAAACCCTAAATTCCACCCTCGGGTCATGCATGAGAGTTGAGCCGATCATTTCTAAACACACTTAGCAGAGACTTTCACAACCATAAACTGTTTAGAAAGTGCACCCGATTTCCCAATTACCCACTGATTTCCCCAGAGATGCCAATGCCCACCACCAGGTAACAAGCAAACCACGCTCAAGTCTGTTCTCAGTGTGTTCATCTCAAAGAGTTCTCACCACTCGGAGCAAAAACCGGACTGGATGCACAATCCAGACCCACCATCAGAATCACGCAGTTCAGACTCGGGTGCAAAGCACGTCTGTGCTGTCTGCAGAAGGCCTTTCACTTCCTCTGAGCAACAGTGCACCTTCCAGCGCCTCCTAACAGCAGTGTCCAGTGGAGCAGGTCCAGCTTCCTGCAGGACACAGTCACTGCTCGCCCGGCTGGACATCTCTTCACCAGAGACCCAGGATGACAGCAGCAGGGCCATCACCGGTGCTCACCCACATCCTGCATCAGCTCCGTCTCCAGGAGGGACCGACCGTGTGCCCACCCGGCCTCCACTGCTCAGGCACTACCACCACACTGGTGACCAAGGACTTCACCACAAACCCCTGTCATTCCCACAAACTTGAGCATACAGCAGCAAGAGCGTTTCACTAAATCACAGAGCTCATCAGTTATGATTTTAAGTTTCAAGCCAAAAGTGAAACCGAAAGCCACAATGGTGACCAACTTCAGTGAGGGGAGCCCCTGGGACAAGTCCGGCAGCCCCTCATCACGCAGGAGAGCAGGCTGGTGCACACCTGGGCCCTTTGGTGTACCCCGAGCTCACGTGTGCCCCACTTCCGTATATAGACAACCTGCAGCTCCTGTCCAGAGCCATTTGCTCACATCCTGCCCCTTACACCACAGACCCCACTAAGCAAATAGAAGCAGAAAGAAGTGCAGAGGAGGGAAGCAATGGTGCTTACAGCAGAACAGACAGCGAAGCACCTACCCTCACAGCACGTGTCTACACCACAGGCCCAGGCCGCAAAGGGCAGCAACCCTCCCCACTCTCTCCCCGTCTCCTCCGCCCCTTTCCCGCCTGAGACCCCTGTCCCAGGGCCCTCTTCTAGCGGCCCAACCTAGGCAGCACCCTGCTCCCCAGAGTCGGGCGTCTGCTCTGGCAGGTTGAGAACAAAAGGGACCAGCACACCACGCACGTCCAGGGGTCCCGCAAGGGGCTCCGGCTCAAAGTGGCCGTCGGGCTCGCCATCGCGTGGGTGCACAAAGCGCCAGGTGCCAGCGCGGCTCACGCAGTAGATGTCTCCGTCCAGCGCGGCGCAGCGAAAGGACTGCAGGCCAGGTGCACAGGGCGGTGGGCGCGCGGCGCACGGGCTCCACTGCTTGGCCAGACAGTGGTAGCGCCACACGCTGACGGCGCCCGGCCCCGCCGCGCTCTCCTCGCCGCCGCGCGCCGCGCCCAGGTCGAAGCGGTAGAGGAAGCCGTCGAGTGCCACCATGTCCGCCGAACGCTCGCGGCTGCGGCTGCACGGGCACTCGAGCCACTCGTCGCGCCGAGGGTCGTACTTGAGCAAGCGGTAGAAGAGCGAGCCCCCGGACACGTAGATCTCGCCATTGCAGGCAGCTGCCTCGTGTGCCACGGCGAAGGCACCCCGGGGCAGTGGCGCCACGGCTGCCCAGCGGTCGGCGCGAGGGTCGTAGCGCTCCACGCTGAGCAGGCACTCGCCGCCCACGGCGTAGAGGTGGCCGTCCAAGGCCAGCAGCTGCAGCTGCGAGCGTGCCTGGCGCAGCGGGCTCACGGCGGCCCAGCAGTCGGTGGCCGGGTTGTAACGGAAGACACGATCCGAGGGGTGCGCGCGGCCGTCAGGGCCCGCGGGGAGCACGCCCCCCGCCACGAAGAGGTAGTTGTAGAGCACGCACAGGGCGCAGCCACGGGCAGCCGCGCCCTCGGGCAGCCGCGTGAGCGCGCGCCAGCCGCCTGCCTCCGAGGCTAGGCAGTAGACGACCGCGTCCCCGCGTGCGTCCGTGTCCCCCGAGGGGCTCTGCGGGCGGCTCCCGGCGCGCTCGCCGGTCGGCCCAGGCGCGAGCGCGGCGGCCAGCAGGTGAGGACGGCCGGCTCGCAGGCGGCGGCGGAGCAGCAGGTCGCGCTCGGCGCCCGACAGGCGCCCAAAGACGGTGGGCTCCCGAAGCACCTCCAGGTAGCGGTCGCTCATGAAGCGGTAGGCGGTGTCGCGCAGCTCAGACAGCCGCTGCTTCTTAGCTGCGCTCAGCACCTCGTAGCAGTTGTCCAGAGTCAGCTGCGGCCCCACGGCGTCGGTGGCGCGCTGCGCGGCCCCAGGCAGCTGCAGGCGGCGCGCCCCGGCCACCACCTCGGCCACGTTGTCGGGTCGCACGCCCTCCATGCGCCAGCCGTAGGCGTCAGCCAGCAGCAGGCGCAGCGCCTCAGCGCTCACGCCCTGCACGCGCAGCACGTCCCGCGACGCGCGCGCACGGAAGAAGTCGCTGCGCGCGGCCAGCACTGCCTTGTGCGCGCGCAGCCGGCAGCCGCACACCTCGAGCACCAGGTCCGGCTCCCCGTGCGCGGACCCGACGCCAGGGGGCACAGGCGGGGGCTCCCCGAGCTCCTCCAGAGACGCTGCGAGCCCCTCCTGGCGCGCGCGCTCCTCAGGGGTTGAGGACTCCTTCTGGTACTTGGGGTCCTGAGGGGACACGAGCTCTTCCGGGCGCGCGGGATCCTCCAAAGACACGGGATCCTCCTGTGACACAGGCTCCCCTGGCGACGCGGCGCCCGCGCTGCTGACCGCCCACTGCGTCTGCACCACGCGTGAGGGCGGGGAGGCCGCGGGGTTCTGCGAGGCGGCGGCGCTCGACTGCGGCGGGGACTCGTCCCCAGAGCTGAAGCACAGGGACGCGCGCAAGCTGCAGGGTGTCTGTGCCGGCGACGGGGACAGAGACGCAGATGCAGAGCCCTCCCCTGCGGCCGTGTTCTGCGGCAGCAGGCTGCCCTCTCCTGGTGTCCCGCGCGCGCAGTCCTCTCCAGGGCAGAGGACGCAAGCCACTGTGTTCTCCATGGTGGGCCAAGTTCTGCGGAGGCTGAGTTCCAGGATTCACAGGCTTCCTGGCACTGGATCAGATTTCACTTCAGTCCACACTTTTTTCTCCCCTGCCCAGTCTCCCTTGTCCTTGGAGGAGGGCGCGCCCTTCAGGTGTTTGCACAGGGCTGGCCACACAGACCCTGTCCCTTGTGACTCATTCACATTAAGGCAGAGGTCAGCAGAAGGGCATCCTGTGTCCCGGGCTTTGGCTGCCGACACCCAAGCCGGTCACCTGGGGAGACCATACCGCACTGGTCAGATGGTGCAGGAAGTGATGGCTGCACACCTCTGCAGCCTTCCTCATCTGTCACCAGGGGCCCTCCCGACTTCCTGTGTCAGGCAGCAGCATTTCCGAACCATTCATGTTCTTCTTCCTGTTTGTAGGAGAGAAAAAAAGGTTTGAATTTGCTTTGCTCCCTGGGCTCATGGATGTGAGTCAACAGAATCTCCCAAAGTCCCACCACCCGGGTTCCAGAGAGCAGATGCAGTTCTGGTAGCCAAAGGCATGGCGGGTTCTCGCTGCTGAACAGCTGCGTTTTTAGTGTCCCCTCCCTTCTCTCCAAATGCAGGAGATTTGCTCCAGTGCAAGCAAAAGGTGTTCCCAAACTTGGCCTTAAAGACACAGGTGGAGCTGAACAAAACTGCTAGTCCTGCAGGTCCACAGCCAGACAGCAGCAGCTTTGTGGTTTCCAACCAGCATCACACTAGCCAGAGCAAGGGACCCTATGTCGGGGTGGCACAGCTGGGCCCTGTGATCTAGTACGCGGGGTGGCCTTCCAGGCTTTCCTATCCAGCCAGCTCAGATTGGGTTACAACAAGCATTTGTGGAGAGGCACAGGGACAGTGCACTGAAGCCCACCTCAGCGAGGAGCCCAGGGCCTTCCACTGCTGTGCCTGTTTGGTGCTTCTTAGAAACACATCTCTGAGAACCTCAGAGAAGCCATCACCCAACTGCCTGAATGTGGAAGAAGAAAAGCCAAACTGGAGAGGGGGCATGGAAGGCAGGGGAGCCTGGCAGGGAAATGTGGAACTGCGCAGCACAACACAGAATGTCTGTTAGGTGAGCAGGTGCTGGTGGCCACTTGACCTAAGGAGAAGCCTCCTGTGTCTGTCAGCTCCCAGCAGAGATTCGGGTGCATCATCCAAAGGGAACATGTGCCCGCCTTGGACAAGCCAAGTGAGACGGCCCTCAGGCCCTCCCCTCAGCATCCGCTGTTTACTTTTCTGGGTGCCACTCTAGGCCCCACAGACACCCAGGGTGAAGCTGCAGGAAGTGCTCCCTTGTTACTCTCAGCAGTCAAAGCTGTCTTTGGCAGGAAATGGAGGATGAGTTCACTTCCCTCCCTGCCTGCCGTGGTCCTCAGCCACGCTGTGCAGACTCTGGAGCACTGGTCATGGGGGATGCTAAGCAGGTCAGGACACCCTGGTGTGTGGACTCAGCTGTGACTGACTCCGACAGGCACCGTCCAGCCCCAGCATGAGGAAGTGAGGACACACGCGGACACATGCGGGAGATGAGGTGCATAGGGCCCTTTGCTCCTCACAGACCCCAAAGGAACAGAGTCCAAAGTAGGATGTAACAGTGAGTTCATCTGCACACAGGAACCTCAGTGTAGATAAATCAGAGCTGGTGTTCCGACTGCTCATTCTGTTAGCACGGTTTCAGGGAAACACAGGAGACTTGGGCCTTAGAAATCACACAGGATGGTTTTCCTCCCTTTGATCCAGCCAGGGCCTCAGAATGTCCCTGCTCTCTGGCTGGACGGCCACAGAGCTGCAGGGAGTGCACAGTGGAGTAAGCACTGAAGGCTCAACCGTGGACCTAGACTCAGGTGAGAGCATGACCCAGTGCTTGGGAAAGACATCTTCTGGGTACTAAACTAGCCAAGCTAGAGCTGTGTCCTGGGCTTCCGGGTGCCAGCAGAGGCCTGGGCAGGCATCACTGCTGTCCAGGAAGGAGGCTTATGGGCACCTGGCATGGAGCTGGCACTCACTGCCACTCAGAGGAAGGGAAGCTGAGCTCAGCACCTCCCAAAGTGTGCCTGCTGAGCTCATCACCGTGCTGCCCCAGCCTAAGCTCACACTGCTGTCCTGAGCTGTGTCGGTAGCAGTGTGGTTTTACAGCGTCATGCGGAAGGAAGGAGGCAGAATCCAGTGGGCTGGGCATGGCCTAGATGCACAGTCTCCCTGGGGCTAACCCAGGAATCTGCTCCTAAGACCCAACTGGGACCACTGCACAGTCACCCAGCAGGCGAGTGGGCCCCGTCCACCTCACAGCAAAGCTGACTGTGGACACACCAGTGTCAGGCACATCTGCAAGATCTGCAGCGCTGCAAGATCTGCAGCGACTGACCGTGAGCAGGGCTGGGGGCCACGTGGCAAGGCTCCTTCCTTGGGGCAGCACTGACTTCTGAAGGCCGCTTCCCTAGTGCTGGCTCCCGTCCGTCTCAGCACTGTCTGCCAGAAAGCACTGCTGTACTGTTTTTAAATCTTGCAACTCTGGGAGCTGCTGCAGCTTAGGGTTGCTCAGGAGCACCGTTACTTCACGTATTCCCAGTGGAACTGCACTGCTGCTTGGGTGTCTCCGAGTGCTCTGCAAAAAGAGGCTGCGCCCAGCAGGATGAGGCTCCTGAAGGTCTTAGTGACCCCTGTTCTCCCCAGTGTGACCTGCAAGTGACTGCAGCTTAACATGGATGGAAGCGTCCCCACCATGCACCTGATCTCCTCTGGGGTGCAGATGGGCCCCACCCTGCCCTCCAAGGCCTGTGTCCAGCCGTGCCGCACGAGTGAGCTCTGACCCTGCAGTGCAGTTACACTGGGAGCACGTGAAATAACGGTGCTCCTGGGCAACCCTAAGCTGCAGCAGCTCCCAGAGCTGCAAGACTTAAAAACAGTACAGCAGTGCTTTCTGTCAGACAGTGCTGAGATGGATGGGGAGCCAGGACTCCCAGTGGGCGCCCGTCCTGCCGTGGCTGCGGGGTCGGTTCCCTGGGGTCGGTTCCCCAGGAGATGCTGCCCATTGCATTACTGTACCATGATGAGACTCCCCAGCTGGCCGTGGCACTGGGCAGGGTTTTCTGCCTATGTGAGCCTCACTGCGTCCCCAGCACCACCTGGGGAGTGGGTGATAGACAGGACCCTGGAATGCATGCTGCTGGGAGCAGGTGGGCTCCCTTCCGCACTGCCATTACGGATGTTGAAGCTGCTGTGACGAATGTGACGTGCATGCATTTTCCCTTGTGGGACAGACACTTCTTCTGGGCTTTATATAAAATGCCTAAACAAAGAAAGTTGCTTAACATTCCTATTTCTTCATTATTTGTATAAATTAAAAATATAAGGTCAGAACATTAGCTTATTTATTTGATGTGGATATTCACATATTCAAAATCAAATGGTATACTTCATTATACTAACACCAGTTGCTAAAAATAATCTTCCTTTCAAATAGTTGTAGCAGCCAGATTCTTTTTTAGGTTAGCAGACTCGGGAAGCTTTCATGGACCTGTGTGACACAGGTACCTCAAGACCAGCCTTCTGTTGACCTGGGCATGGTATCCATCTCTGCTGTTCCCCAAAGACCCCAGATCCCAGAATCTAGTAGTCAGTCAAGAGCCGATCAGTTAGGAGGTTGAGAAGCAAAATACAACAGTAATAATATGGAAAATGTAAGGAAACCTAGTCTTGCAAACTTGTGAGAAGCTGGGGATATAGCTCAGTGGTAGAGGGCTTACCTAGTGTATACAGGGCCCTGAGTTCAATACCCAGTACTACAAAAAAAGAACGAGAAAAGAAACTTGTGAGGAAGCTCAGGACCGCTATTGCGGGCAGAACCAGTTGGTTTGCATTCAGCTGTGTAGCAAGTGCTGTGCTTCGAGGTCAGCCTGCCCAGTACCCCAGGAAAGGAGCCAGTCTGCTGCATGCATGGTGGCCCAGCAGGGGACAGGGGAGCTTGGCAGGGACCTGCCACCCAGTTCCCACCTGCCCTGCACACCAGAGCCCAGGACAGACTCCCCCACCTGCTGCTGACACACAACAGTCCAAGCTGGGAGGGGCTGGGACTTGAAGTTGACACCAACTCTGCTGGGCTCCCGCATCCCTCTGTGTTCACACACTGGGCCCTCAGCTCATTCTGGGAAGAGATTGCAGTCACAGCTGCCTGGCCACTGCCTTTTTGAAGTTACTGAAGGGCTCATGCTGGGCGGGTGAGTGTCCCCAAGCAGAACTGTGTGCAGACGTTGTCACAGCCCTGTCCTCAGGTCTAGGACATCTCTCAGCTGTTCTCATCTCTGGCTGCCCGGGGTGTCACCCATCGACTGCTGATCCTTCACAGTCCCCTTGGTGAATCCTGCTCCCGTAGCAGTCCTCAGTGTACGGGGAGGTACTTCTCCTGGGTCAGGAATGCTGTAGTCACTTGTCACTCCCCTCTCCAAACACCTCACCCTGCAAAGGGTCCACAGTGGAGCCCTGCTGGGTGTGGGAAATGTCCCCATGCTCTGCCTGCAAGGAGCATCCAAGCAAGGGCAGGAATCCTGGACAGCGCACCTGGGTGAGGGACAGGTAAGGCCAGATTCCTGAGCACCCAGCCCCTGGGAGAACACAGTGCACACGCGTGTGCAGAGGATAGCACAGGGCTCTGTGGAATCCCAGCAGGGTACCCAGTGTCTGTGGCGCACCTGGGTCTGTCCTTGTCTGACAGCATGTCCTGTGTGTTATGCACAGCCAGGCCTAAATGTCCTCCACCCCCAGCTCTGAGACCCAGGCCATCGGCACCCGTCAGTTATCTGTAAGTCGGAAATGGTGATGGCTCCTCAGCACCCCCTTGCTCTGTCCTGAGGGGAGGGCCCCCTCAGTAAAGTTCCCCCGAGGACCAGGTCCATGGCCACGGGGATGGGTGTGAGCTCCAGCCCCATCCCAGCAAGGGCTCAGCGGCGCACGCCCAAGCCCGCACATGGTACCAGGCCTGGTGACTCCCAGGCTCCCTGTTGTTGCTGATGGTGACACCAAGGCTGCCCTGTGAGGCAGAGGAGGCAAAAGAGCTGCTCTTTGGGAAGCAAACACAGCCTGGTGCACAGCAAGAGCACAGCAAGGGCAGCTCAGCCAGCTGCGTTTCTGGTTACAAGGCCACGGCGCTCACTGGTGTCAGACACTGAGGTACTGCAGGACAGCACAGAGATGAATTAAGTGTCCCCGTGCCCCCTGCATGTGTGTGAGCCATGCTCAAGGTCTCTGAGAGTGACCCAGAGTTCTGAATCAGAAGCATCCGACCTTCCTGGGGTTTGGACTTGAGATCAATACGCAGCCAGACATGAGGACACACATTCAGGTCACACCAAGTTAGAGGCCCACAAGGTGGCACACAAATTACACCACTATCCTCAACTGTGTGTGAGGTCCAGTTCCAAGCCATCACCGAGGGCTGGCTTGACGGAAAACCCAGGGACTCCCCTGACAAGGACGGGACACCACAGTCAGAAGTGCAAGCTGCCTGGGCTGAGCACCCCACCGGTGGTGGCTCCCGTGGACGTGCTCGGCAGCAGATACTGTCAGCGCAGGTGTGGCCGATGGGTCCTGGCTCGGCCAGGATGGCCTGCATGCAGTCATGCAAACCGACAATGAACTGAACTGCTTCCGGACAGATCCGCATCCCTGCTGAAATGACCACAGCGGATGGCTCAGCTCTGCAGAGCCAAGCTGAGTTTCAGACCCAGCTTAGAACTGGTGAAGGGCTCCATCCTACAGTGCCACACATCGCCGTGTATGTGCTTTCCCCCATCTCCTCCCTCCATGTCTTGGTCCCATTCCCAGGTGGAAAGCTATTATCTATTTTTTATTTTACTCTGTTTACATTTTGTGTTTCTCATCTAGGAGAAGCCATGTAATATTTAAGCTCATGTATCTGACCTATTTCACTTGACATTATGGTCTCAAGGCCCAACCTTTTTCCTGCAAATGCCTGGTTTGTCCTTCTTCATGGCAGAGTAGAACTTTATAGTGTATGAATACCCCAGAGCCAGGACCACCTGCCTCCAGGGCCCCATCTCGAAGGCCACATGGAGGATGTGCCCAGTGCTATGCCTCCTTCCAGGCAGCCTCTCTAGGCCCCTCGGGACAGCAGTCCAACAAGGCAATTCTAATGTTGTGTATAGGTGGCCACAGGCCCATGCGTGTGTCCTGCCCTGCCCCAGAAAACTGCAATGGGACTCATACACAAGAGCCGGCTGAGACAGACAAGCACAGGTCCAGGTGCGGCTCTGCTAGCAGGACGGCAGGGACACGAACTCAGGTCATGAGTAGCCCTGGAGGTCACCACTGAGCCCAGGGGCCAACAACCTCCTGACCAAGCCCATCCCCAGACACCTGGAGTCCTGCATCCCTCAAGCTTCTCTGCCAGTTCCTCTGCACACCACACCCGGACTAGGCCCCCGATTCCCCCTTGGGCCAGGTGTCATTGAGAGTGAGGTGAGACTCAGACCCTGTGTCTGGGGCTGGAGGACCCCTCCGTTTCTACTCCAGGTGACAGTGCCCCCAGTAAGGGCTTCCAGGTGTCTGCCGTCTCGCTCCTGTCTCGTCTCACTGTCAGCCTTTGTAACCAGGCAATTTCCCCCAAGGTCTGCGCTGATGCTTGGATGCATCTACTGCAGGTTTTTGCTCTGTGATCACCATCAGGCCCACAGAGAATGCCTTACAGCTACCAGGAGCCAGGCCATGCTGCACTGAAAACAAATTCTTTTCCAAGCAGGCTTCAAGACAGAGGCTGCGTCCAACTCTGGCAGGCAGGTCCTCCCCTAGGGCCCCAGGTTACCTGAGGGGGTCAGAGAGAGGCCACCAAGGCCCAGCCGCACCTCTTGGCAAACAGAGGACTCTCAGAAATTCAAGAGCTGTTTCCACAGCAGCCTGCAGAGGTCAATAGGAGCCTGTGTGGATGGGACTTGGGGGTGTTTTTCTCTGCGGCATCAATCTGGCAGAGCCCAGGAACCCAGGGCAGTGCAAGGCACTAGCCCAGGCCCCAGGGAACAGATGCTACATACACTCTCCAGTTGGCACTGCCAAGAAAAGTGCCCAGCTGCAAACAACAGGCATTGCCACAGCAAAGGAGGAGTGACTCGAGGGTGGACCCAGGAGTCCAGGCCCAGGATGGTCACATCAGCTGCCTTGTGTGAGGACTGCTGTAGGCCAGCGCCTCTCAGTCCCTTGTCGCTCAGCTTCACGTGTGCACCGTGAAAGGCCACTGTCCCCAGATACTTTGTTAGGCCCCAGTCTTCATGTCACTGTGAAGTGCTGTTGTTACTTTAGGTCAGGTTAACATTCAAAGCAGCAGACTGGGTAAAGCAGGGGTGGGCCTCATGCAATCAGTTGGTGGCTTTAAGAGGAAACCACCAGGGCACCCGAGGAAGAGGGACTTCCAGCCCCAGATGGCCGCAGGGTCTCCCTGCAGCACCAGCTCTTCCTAATGTGTCCTCTGTCCTCTGCTGCTATAACCAAACACCGGAAATGGCTCCCTTGCAAGGAAAGGCGTTTATATGGGCTCTGTCTGCAGGCTGAAATCCAGGGCATGGTGCTGGCATCTACTGGGTTCTGGTGAGGACTTCACGCTGCCATGAGAGAAGGGCAGGTGGGGTGGGGTGCAGAGGAGGTAAGCCCCAGGGGGCACTTGCTATTTTGGCAGCCCTCCAGCCTGGAGAACAGACTTGATTCACCCTGCACAGGAGATGCAAGGGTTCCTCTTAGTACCATGGCACCCAGCACCTCACAGGACGAAGCCTCCAGATGAGTTTGCACCCGTGGCACCTGGCTTCCTCCAACAGCTGGCCTGTAGGTGTGGCCTGGCACCACCACCACTGCAGGAGCTGATTCCTCAGGCCAACAATCAGCCAATCAACCAGTCAGTGTCTGTCTCCCCCTCTGCACACATAGGCACACACAGAGCCACTGGTTCCACTGTTCAAGGAGCCCTGGCCAGTCTAGGGTGTTGGGTGCCCCCTCCAGGGCTGGGGTGAGATGCCCCTTCACTCCAGTGGACAGCATCCTGCCCATGCCTGACTCACTGCAGCTGAGTCAGGCAGCACAGAGGATGGGCACACCTAAGGGCACTGGCCTCTGTCCCATGAAGGGTAGGACTCTGGTGTAACAGGCAGCAGCGGTACACTACGACCCCAGAGATACCCTGTGGAGCAGTCCGTGCCACATGCTCCTCCACGTGGGGGGAGGGGGTGCAACCCAGCACAGGTCCCTGCCCTCCTTGTCAGGGAGCCCTTGACCACAGGGACCAAGACAGGCTAATGTGAGAAGGTGGCCTGACTTCCAGCTGCCTCTGCTTCTGCAGGACATGGTCCTTAGCCTCTGAGACTCACCAGGAAGAAGCCTGGTTCCAGAACCCTGCTGGGCTGACACCCCCCCCCAACAGACCAGGGTGATGCAGCTGCACAGGACTCCCTGCCACGTCAGCATGGGCACAAATTCCCCTGCCTCAGGCGAGTCAGTGGCTTCTGAGCCCAGGCCTGGGCCCCAGACACTGTCCCAGCCAGAACTGCATACTGGGAGGTGGGAGGTGAGTGCTGGGGCCACTCAGAGTGCCCTCTTTTTCAGTTGTGACCTTTTCCTGCAGGAACCCAGCTGCTGACAAAAGGTAACCTCCAAAAAAGTTTTAATTCTGTTCTAAAACACATCCATTGCTCAGTATTTGCAAATGTGCTGGGCACCAATAGTATAATTTCAGCATAATCACAGTAATTCCAAGAGAAATGAGAAACTTGAAGCCACTGCAGAGTCTCAGGGCAGGATAGCCAGGCTGGTGACCAGGAAGGGCCTGCATTGCCAGCCGGGTGCTGTGACAGCAGAACCCGCCCACCCCAGCCTTAGGGGCTCAGAGGCGCACAGCAGCCTAAGTGGTTCCAGGTTTGCAGGAAGCTGTGGTCACTGAGCCATCCTCCATCCTCCCTGTTGGTATTTTGGAAACACTGAAATGTGATCCCAAGCCGAGGCACCCACCACCAGGATGGCTCTTTGTTTCAGAATGCGACAGACCTGGAAACACAGGAAAGCAGACTGCAGGGCACAGAAGCCCTTTGGCTTCCTGAAGCCACTATCACGACTGGTGCTGAACACGTGAAGCTGGGTCAGCAGACAGGGCTGGCGCGGAGCGACGTTCAGAGCTGTCCGGGTGAACCCCAGCAACAAGTCTGAGTCCTCCCTCGGCAAAGCGCCCCAAGGGCCACACCAGAGGCCAGGCCGAGGTCGCCAGGCACTGCCACACAACCGGAAGGGCTTTGCTGTGGTCTGAGATCCCCGCAGCTGCCTGTCTTCTGCCTCCCAGAGCCAGACTGCCTAAAGTCTGTCGGCAAAATCCCGTTTCCGCTGTGCTTTCTAATTTCACGATGGCCAGGTGCCCACAACTGGCCCAAAGGCTGCGAAGGTCTTTTAGCCTGCTAAGCCCAGAGGGCGCCAACGGCCACAGAGGCGGGCGCCCCGGTGTCTCTGGCTCCACCGCGCAGGGCCAGGCGACGGTTCTAACAACAGCAGCCGCCGGCACGGGTCGGGAGGCCGAGGGGCTCCTAACTCCAGGCCGGGTACCTGTTGCTGGCGGGGGCAGAGGGTGTGGTGAGCGCGGGGCCAAGAACTGAGTCAGGGCCGCCTGTGGCCCTAAGTTGTTTCAGGTCCTTCAGCTGGCAACCCGGGAGTTCCAGGTTCCGGGGAGGGACCCCTCGGGGAGGCTGGAGGGAGGCGGGGTCTGGCGACCAGGGCTGCTTGCTCCTCATTGGCATGAGGCGGGCTCCTCGCCCGGCGCCGAGATGGCGGCCCGGCCCCAACCCCGACCCCGTCCCCTGCCCGGTCCCCGTCCTCGACTCCGACCCGATCCCCGACCCCGGTCCCCGTGCCTGTGGCGCAGAGTGGAGTGCGGCGCCCACGCGCCCGCCGAGCAGTGCTGACCGCACGGATACGGTCTGCCGGGTTCGGCGGGGCTGGGGTGCGGCCCGGACCTTGCCGCTCGGCCCCTCCACTGCCGCGTCCTTGGGCGTCCGCGCGCCCTCACTGTCCCCGATCAGGAGACGCAGGGAGAGACGCCCGCGCCCCACCCGCACCAGCCGCTCACCCCCTCCCGCCGCCCCTACCTCGCCGCCGCGCTCTCCCTCCACGCGCGTCCAGCCGGACGCGGCCCCGCGCGTGCGCACGCGCTCCCTCCGCACCTGTGCGAGGCCGCGTCCGCGTCCGCGTGCTGGGGCCAGCGCGGCAGGGTCCCCAGGCCTCCGCGCTGCCGCCACCACCGCCGCTGCCACGGACCCCTCCGCCCCCGGCCGGCTCCGCGCGCTCCCGCCCTGCTCGGGCACGCGCGATCCGCCCACCCGCGGGCGCCGGGGACGCGGGCGGGGCGCGGGGTTTGTGAAAGTGAAGGCGAAGCGTCGAGGACGCGCTCGTGCGGTTTCGGAAGCCGGAATGGACTCTGGGCCCTGCTGCCCTTCGCCGCCCCTCGCTGTAGGGCCTGGGCTAGGGACGGGAGCCCGCGACTCTTGGGGTTGGACACTTTCCAGCTCACTCTAGCAAAAACAGCCTCCTTCGCGGTGAAATAGTCCCCACCGAGCTTCATTAGGAGTTTGTTGTTTACTCCAGAACTGTGAGAGGCCGCGGCACTGTCTTGGCGCATCCCTTACGCCTGGGTGGAGAACACATTCCCCGCCCCCCCGCCCGTTCTTTGCAGAGAAGCTTAGGGGGCTAGGCTGGGCACTCGGGCTCCCCTGCCTGCTTTGTCCCCTGCAGATGTCCCCGTCTGGGACAGTGGCACCTGTTTTCTGCACGCAGGGTTTTCGCACTTGCCGCAAACTTGGCTTCCCATGGGTATTTTTTAGAAGGAAGAAAAAATAAAGCAAAACAACTGCCCCCACCTGCCCCAGTAAGTAGATGTGCATTGTGTGGGCGACACCGTGTATTTGCACCCTTAAATGTCTTATTTTTAAAATGGGCTGCGACCCAGCAGGGCAGAGTCCAGAGGAACCTTCTGTGCTGGGAGTTTCCTGGGTCCTCCCTGAAACCTAGGAGAGGAGGCTGACTGAACCGCCTGCCTTAGGGTAGTCCAAGAGCCCTGAGGCACAGCCTGCAGGTCAGGGCACAGCGCCTGGCACGGCAGAAGTAACTGGGATGAAAGACTATGAATGCACAGCTACAGTTTTCACGGCTTGGGAAGAGCCCAGGAGCATGGCGGACTCGAAGTCCTGAGGGTGCGGTCGAGGTTCACCAGCCTGTCCAGGGGGTGCTGCTTTATGGCCCAGATGCAGATACTGACTGCTGTCCCAGCCAGAGCCCCGAAGGCAGCAGTGCGGGCTCTGGACAGGTGGGCTGCAGATGGGGGTCTCGCCCTCCACGCCTGTCTGGGCAGGAATTCTCCACTGCCTCCTCCCATGGTCCGGGGTGGGGGCAGGGAAGTGCTCCCAGGACTGGGCCCGCTGGAAGGATACTGTGGAGTTGTGTGCCCAGGCCAATGCTCACCTGCTCACCTCTGGCTCTGCCTTTGCCCCTGGGGTATGCAGGAAAGGAAGGCTGCCTGAGGCCACTTGTCCCCAGCTTCCTTCCCTGGGAGGGCTCTCCTGGGTCCCTGTTGGGTGCAGGTGCCTCTGCCAGGCCCCAGAGAGCTGGCCTAGTGCTTTAACAGCCCACAGGACTTTGCACTGCCCGGCCCCTGCAATTAAGTTCCAATAACTGCCAGGAATGGAGCCAGTTGCTGTAAGCACTTCCAGCTCCTTGGCATGGAAAAATAATTAGATTGGTTGGGAACAGGGTTCACTGGTTCCTTTAAAATTCTGTCCGTGCTGTGTGAGATGAAAGCCGTCTCCTTCGCCTGCCCATCAGCCCTGCGGCTCCCATGAGCACTGCCTGCGCACTCTGGGAAGCATCTTCCTGCATACTGAGTGGCTCTATCCCCAAGTCCCTGTTCCTGCACGCTGGAAGCCAGCACCTGAGGACCTCATGCTCAGGCAGTAGTGCCCAAGACTGCTGAGGATGGGCAGTGCTCATATGCCAACCATGCATGTGTGTCACATGCACCAGCCACCTCCTTCTGGACGTGCAGACCACAGACAGTGCCTGGCTGCAGGTGCACCTGTCCTGCTGGCCTGCAAATAGAAGTCAGCTTCATGCTGCCCCCGACTGGCACTGTGGTGGGTGAGCTGCCTGGGCTGTAGAGAGAATTGGTGGGGGCACTTTTCAGACGTGTCCTGGGGGCTTCCACCGTGGGTCAGAGGCATTCTCATCTGAGTTTCCTTCAGCACCATCCTAAGAGGCAGTAAGTCCTTGGCACATAGATAGCATGGCCACCAACTTGGTAAACCATTAGTTTACTACTGTTAATCGTAGTAAACTTTTCCCCCAGAAATATATATATTTTGGTACCGGCGATTGAACTCACGACTTCGAGTTTGCCAAGCAGGCACTCCACTGAGCTAAACCCCCGGGCCCCAGAAATGCATTTAAACTAACTTTTGCAGTACTGGGATTGAGTCTAAGGGCTTCACACTGAGCTCCATCCCCGGCCTGTTTTATTTTTAGTCTAAGACAGGTCTCACTAAGTTGCTAAGCTCAGCCTTTCAGTCCCCTTTCCTCAGCCCAGAGAACCGGGATTACAGGTGTGTACCACCACAGCTAGCAAAAAGGACGTGAAATTTTAATGGATATTTTAAAATATCTTCAAGGAATGTGTTAACGCTGCTGGTTTCACTCTGCCAGATACCAGGGGGCGGGGCTGTTTCCTGCAGCGGTGGAGGTGGCTTGCGGCTCCCAGTGCAGCCTGATTCAGGAGAGCAGGGCTGGCCACGGTCACACGAAATGCTGCCTGTCCACGTTAGTGACCAGATCCAGGCTGCAGATCCCAGGCAGGGCAGCTTCTGAGAACAAGAACGCAAGGACCAGTGCCGGGTTCAGAGTGCTGACAAGAACCGAAGTCTGCAGCCTCCTCCGTGGCTCATGCTTGACTCTCTGACTTCCCCCAGTCTGGGCTATGTTTTGTGCTTTGAATTACAAATTAAGCTCAGAGCTTAACTTTTTTGGGGGGAGGGTGCCTCTTTTTTTGTGCTAGGGATCGAACTCAGGACCTCACGTTTGCCAAGCAGGCACTTACACCGCTGAGTTAAACCCCCAGCCCTGTGGGGCGCCTCTTAAAATTGTTCAAGCAGGCTGATATGGCAGATGCCCAAGCTCGAGGTTGGTGGCCCACTGGCCCAGATGGACCATCTGGGTAGCATGAGGACCCCATGAGTGGACATCCACCATTGTGTCAGTCCCTTGGCAGCAAGGACACATCTTGCTGTCACATAAATCTGTTCTAAATGATGTTGTTGCCACCAAAAAGGAATACTAGCAAGTGGCTCTGATGCCATGCAAGGTTTAACCAGACAGGATCTCAACTAAGGACAAACTGCTGATCTTGCCAATAATAAAATGACTGAAGAGTGTGACTTTCCAGTCTTCTTTAATGAGTATCTGCAGAGATAGCAAATCCTCGAGTGCTCAGTTAGGATGCTGGAATGTGACTTGCACAGGTGTAAACTGGAAAGCACCCCTGCTCCTTCCAGTTTGAAGACTGCCACAGGTTGCACTGTATCCTGCAGAAAGATGACTTCTCAGAATGGGACCCCGTTTAGAAAAGGTCTTTACAGAGGGTCAGAGAAGATGAAGCCTGGGGCCGTGTCTAGTAGGGCTGGTGTGCACCTAGGAAGAGGCACTCGGACGAAAGCTGACACATGCAGGGAGACTGAGGCAAGGATGGGGAGGACCAGGCTGTCAGAGGAGCCAGTGACAGCTCTGCTGGCTCGATCGCAGACTTCTGCCTCCAGAGAGAGCACAGGGAGGCTCTTCGGGGCTTCAGGGCCATCTAGCATGTGGCAGCCCCAGGACACCCAGGGAAGGGGTTTGTACCCTTACTGTAGGGCAGCTACCGGGGTGCTGCACCAGCTTACGCACTTTTACTTCTGGTCCATTCCAGACTGACTTGTTCTGAATTTGCAGAAAGAAAAGACTTTTAAGAAGATTCAAGCTACAAAGCTATGTCCCTGCTGCTGAGTTCACCAGTGTATGCGCCCTGTGAGCTGGGCACAGGGCTGAGGACCCTGCTCTGAATCTGAGCTGGTGCTGCCTGACTCCTGTTGGGCGGGGTCCTGCCACACCGTGGATGGCACAGCGAGAAGGACCCCAGTATGCTGACTCTGTCCTTGCGAGGCCCCTGCTTGCAGTGTGGGTGGCTCGACTTGGCCTGTCCTGTCTCCCCTGAGCAAGGTCTCACTGTGGCGGGGCAGTGCATGTGTGACGAGCTGGCTGGCGAGGGCTGCCAGTGTTCAGAGGCTCCAGAGGACTTCCTTACATTTCTGTGGGAGCTGAAACCTAACCACTGAGCAAACAAACCCGCTTCTGCACAGACCGCCAGTCCTTCTGGCTGCTGTTTGGAATTAGAGTTGGAGAGTTGCAGGCGCCGAGAGCGGCTTGTGGAAAACACCAAGTCACCTCTGGCTGGCCTCTCAGGAAACCCCAGCCTCTCAGGGGTGTTGATGTACCAGTGCAGGGCCCTGGTCAGCCCTTTGTGCTCGGGAGCTCTGACTTCTGACCTCAGGTCTTGGGAAGTGGGTCAGCCTGGGTACGAGTGACTCTCCCAGCATCACAGGGGTCCAGGAAGGGAGCAGGGTGACTGGGTGTCCACAGCCCCAGCCCGCAGGGAGCCTGGGACAGAGAAGGAGGGCTGGGAGAGCCTCCCTCCCATCCTGCTCCTGCCTGGCTGCGCCTCTGCAAGGCTGTCGGGGGCACTTCCTCGCCTGGGACCACAGCTCAAGTGAGGAAAAGGTTATTTTGGCTCAGTTTCCTGAGTGTTGTCTGTGTTCCGAGGCTCAAACATGAAAAGCATGGAGAAAGGGCTGGTGGAGGGGAGCTGCTCAGGTCTGGGAGCCAGGAAGCAAGGGAGGAGCTGGGGAGGAGTTGTCCTTCAAGGCCACGCCCCAGTGACCTCCTGCCACCTGGAGCCCTCCTCACCCTCCAGAAGTCCTGTCTGGGAGGCTCTCAGTCTCTGGGACATTCCCGATCTGCTCCATGGCCAAGGCTTTGTGTCCGGTGTCCTGTCCCTGTGCTTGCTCTTGCCTGCAGCATTTAGCCCCACTCAGAGCCCCCTGGCTCAGAAAACCCTGGCTTCAGCCCCCCGTGTCCAGAGAGGCTGGCTGGTGGCACAGCAGCACCTCTGCCCAGCCCTGCAGAGTGCCATCTCCACCCTTATCTGCCTCCATGAAGCCTCTTCTGACCCCCACACCATAGCTCCTTGGCTATATGTGGAGCAATCAGCAAGATGGTCTGGGTGCAAACACCATCCCGCCCAAGAACAGCATGGGACAGGAATGGGCCTTTCCTGGGGCAATGTGGCTGCAGCCAACCCTAAACAGCACGCATGCTGGTGGGGAGCAGCCTGGACCCTGAAGCTGCAGTGGGAGCCTTTGTGTGGTGCTGTGACGGCCCCTCCAAACTCACGTCCAAGCCATACCCCTGTGCCGAGGGTCTAGAGGGCCAGGATTCGGTGCCAGATGTATTTGGTGGAGGGGACTCTGGGGAGTGGCTCAGGCCATGGTGCCCCGATGCCCAGAGATGGTGGCTCTGAGAGGAGGAGGTGGGGTGTCCAGCACTGCCCTGCACTACCTAGGACCTGCAGTGTCCCCCAGCAGACAAGTCCTTCCTGATGCTAGGCCTGACGACCACAGCCTCTTAAAGGCTCCTTCTGAGCGCCAGGCTGAGCAACAGCAAGGGGCTAGAATGCCTGACTGGGAGCAGCCCCGTCCTGCAGGGACCTCAGTGAGGGCAGCTGAAACTGGACATGGACAACCACCCCTGGTTTGCAATCTGTGTCCTTCTGGGTGAACACACACCGAATTTGCTTAAACCGAGGCTGAAGAAAATGTCTCCTGGCCCAGGAGCTGTCTTCCCGGTGGAGCACGTGCCCATCCTACCCTGCTCCACGTCAAGTTCAATATGGGCAAACTGGCATTGTCCACACCGCCGGCTGCATGGTCGGTGCGTTTCACCGCCCAGACCTGAGGTTTTTAAACTCATGTTGGAACAGCAATGCTGAGAGGAGACAGCCACAGTAAGAATACAGGGTGTCTGAAACAGGGCAGGATCCCACATGTTCATGGACACCAAGAATCGCACAGCCAAACTTGGCAGTGAAGAACACGCAGACTGGTCCTCTGGGACCCGACCACAGCTGACTTGGGCCTCAGCCTGGGCCCTGGGATGCGTGGGCTCCCTGCACCACCGGTGTCCACTGACCCAGGGTCTCACAGTGGCTATAGGAGCTCCTTCCCCCACCCTACTCCTCCAGGCCACCGCTAAAAACCACCAAGCATCACCATGTGTCCCCTACCAGTGGGGATGGAACAGGTCACATCTGGTTGAGACCTACAGAACTAGACACAGAACAAGAATCACATAAACTAACACACACAAAAAACAAGTCAATGAAAATAAAAAGAAGCCCCCATCCCTTACCTAAAGAAAGCAACACCCACACTGACACACCTCCTCTGCTTCCGCTGGGAGTGCGAGCCATGTGCTTCTGTCTCCTGGGCTACCTCGTAAGAGCCCTTTTGGGGAGGCCCCTGCAGGGCCCCTGCAGCCCTCTGTGTTCTCCTGCATTGGGCCCAAGGCCTGCCTCCTGGGAAGTCCCTTGGCAGGACTGGCTGGAACTGAGGGAATGGCGGAAGCCCTGACCTGGGCTCCTCCGTCTGTTCTGTCTGCTTCCCCAGTCACCACCACCCTGCTCCTGCCTGCCGGGGGGTCACCTCTCTGCTGGGTCCCCTCAAAGGGCAAGGGCTGTTCCCAGTTCTACAGACCCCACCTGGCACCATGTGCACCACCGGAGCCCTCACTGTGCCTGGAGCCTGCTCTCCTGCCTGTGGCCCCAAGCAGCAGGACGGCTGGTCAGGGACCCGGAACACAGAGCTCAGAGCGCTGGATCCGGCACAGCCACTGATTTCTGCTTGGTTTCTACCTCCCTGCTTTGTTTGCTTGCTTTGTGCCCTGGCTGGATGCCAAGAGGAACAGTTGGGCCATTGTGGCGGAGCCTGGCGCTTTCATCCCCGCCTGGACTCCGCGATCCCAGCCCTCTAACCCTGACAAGGTTGTGCTGGGGAGAAGGTGACCCCAGCTCCTTTGGCTGGCGATCTTCAGAGTTTGGGGCCCTGACTCCACACACGTGCTGTCCACCCTAACAGGGCTCCCTCGTCTGCTTAGCAAGGGTTAATTTTTTCCAGAGCCACTAGGAGCCAGGGAGCCTGAGGCTAAGGTGGCTGCCAGCCGCCTCCTCTCTGTATTTCCACTTGAATAAACACTGTCCAACAGCCACTCAAGGGAGAGCAGCCATTATTGGAGAAGAGTGTATGTGCATGCATGTACTTGTTATGTGTGCATGTGTGCACACCTGTGTGTCTGCACACCTCTGTGTGTGCACGTGTGTGTTTCCTTCGAGCTATCTGAACCTTGTGTCCCCGCACACGGGGGGTGTAGGGTGCTTGCTCACAGTGCTGGGAACAGTGCCCGTGAGCTGCAGAGAAGCCAACAGAGCCACTGGCCTGTCTGCTCGGCAAGAGGACAGGAGAGGCTCCCATCATCGCCTGTCGTCTCCCGGAGCCTCCTCCAGGAGGATGCACAGGCTGACTGGGGCCAGCAGCAAGGCCTGGGCCCCTTCACCCGTGGATATCCAAATGCACGCAGCATTTCTCCACACTCGGAACTGGGAAGGCGTGCTGGTCAGGGATGCCCTTCACGGCTGTCTCTGCATGTCACCCTTGCCCCCCAGGACCCGGGGCTCTTGCGATCCAGGGGAGGAAACACTGACTCTGCAGTCTGCTGACACTCTGCACCAGGACCCATAGGCAGGGTGGGGCTGGTGACACTCACTGCTAGACTTGGTCTGCATCCTTGTCCTAGGCTTGGCACCAGGCAGTGTCACGACCCGGCAAATGCAAGGAGAGAGGGAGGCAGTCACACTTACCCTCAGAGGGCACGACCCAGGCTTCCACCTAGGCCCAGAGCTCTGTGACGACACAGGGCAGCAGGGTACTGGGAGGGTCTCACTTCCTAGTTCTTCAGAAGCCCAGCTGTCCCCACATTTTGGTGTCTACACCGATACAGGGGGCCAACAGGAAGCAGAATGGCCCTGGTCTCCCACACAGAGAGAAAGCCCAGGGGGCCAAACTGACCCAGGATGCCACCAGGACGATCAGGAGCCTGAGTGGGAGCACCTCCCTGGACCCTACCTGCCAGCAGCTTCCCTGGGATGGCAGCCCAGGCTCGGGCTCTGTGGTCAAGCCCAGTCCGGATGGTAGCTTCCAGAGCCAAGAGGAGTTGGCCCTCCGTGTGCGCTGGACTAGTGACACCCACATGCTGCTGCTCACAGGGCGAGTACTGCCAGGCTGTGAAACCCAAGTCTGCTCTCCGTGGCCCCAGTGGTCAGCAGTCACCAACCCACCCTCATGGGAGCTGAGACCTCGGATTCCTCCCACACAGGTCCTGGCACAGCCTCCCCCTCCTCCCCACCCCTGCTTCCCCGTGACAGGTTGGACCGCCCACACCCATCCTCAGTGCAGAGAGGCCTGCTGGGCACTGTTCCATGGTGGTGGTGAAGACCCATGACACCAGCAGGGCTCACCTACCGAGGTGCATCACAGCATCCAGCAGAGGGCTCCCTTGGAGGCTGAGTGCCTGCAGCTGTGGGGCCTTTGTGGACCTTCAGCCACAGCTGGACCAAGGAGGACGGAGGGCAGGGAGTGTTGCGGCTCCTGAAACCGACCTGAACCAGACCACACTGGGAAGCAGATCTGAGCACACCAGGGCCACAGCAAGGACACAGGTTGACACGCTGACCCGTGTGGTAGCTGCAACCAGGGTCACCAACTCATCACTCACAGTGCCTGTCCCCACTCCTGCCCCCACCCCCACCCCAAGCAGCCTGTTTGCAGCCACAATGCCAGGATGACCTGGGCTGGAACACGGCCTCTGGTCTCAGCAGCGCCCACGGCAGGAACACACTCTCTTGGGCCAGCTCGAGCTGCGAGCTGTGGACGGTCTGCCTCCTCTGCCAGCTACACCCCCTCTCCTGGCTGTACTTGCCCCTCTGGGCTTTACGCAGAGGAAAACACAATTTCTAATACTGTACTTTTAAATAAAATGGCTTTATTTATGCAGTGAGAGAGCAGCTGACAGTTTAATGAAGCTCTGGAGTACATAGGTGACCCTGCGAATACTCGGCTAAGTGGTTTATTTAGCATTTTTAGTTATCTGTAACGTGCTGAGAAATGTTTCTCGTGATGCTCGCACCCTTCCTCACTACCCATGCAGCAATGAATGCATGATGGAGAAACTCCATGGACGTTATGCAGCTTGTCTGTCATTCTGCGCACGCCTCGCACGAGCCCACTCCACATCCATGACGTGCGAGCCCAGTGTTCCACAGGGGTAGGCTGGTCCCCAAGGAGGAGCCTGTGACAATCAGTGTAGCCCTGCACTCCGGGCCCACAGAAGCGAGCACTGTGCCCACCCCTGCTCCGCTGCGGTGGGCCAGGAGGTACGTGGCCGAGCTGCTGTGGGCCAGTGCTGACAGGTGCTGAGTGAGCCACCTGGTCCACAGCACGGACCACAGTGCACGGCCGCAGACACTGCAGCGACTAAAATGGGGTTGTTGGGTTTTAATAGGAAAATGCAATAGAAAAATAGCGCTTCGTTAGGACACCCAGAACACACAGGAGACCACACGCTTCCAGGAGTGGACACCTGATGGGACGTGTGCCTGTGGGCTGGTTCCTGACCTGCTCACCGGGCTTCCTGGAGTGTAGGAGAACCACAGGGTTCTGCTGCAACCCCTGTGGATTCTCCATGTGCATGGACACCAGCACAGGCAGGCACAGAGACACCAGGCACTTCATGAAGGGCATCCCACTGTCACGAAACCATCAGGGACCGGACACATGAGCTCTGTCCCCCTCCGCGCCCAGGCTGCGCACTGTGGCATGGACGGGCCAGCAGGCGGGTCACCAGGCGGCACATTGCACATCTCCTCCGTGGAGCAGCGCAGACGCAGTATCCCCTACACACTTAGTGGGATCTGCCAGACCATCACAGAGGACACCAGCTCTTCTGGGGGCGGCCGTGCCTTCCTGTGCATGCGCCGGTGGCCCTGGCCGCCACACACCACCAGAGCCGAGCTGGCCTTGGCTCTGCGGGACGGCCGTGCCCTGCTTCTCGTTGAGGTGGTGGGGTCCCTCAGGAGGTCACACACACTGCTGTCCTGGGCCCTGTGTTCCAGTGAGCTGGGGCCGTGGGACAAGCTCGGTGACTCTGAGGAGGACAGGTCACTCTTCTGTGTCCTCGACCCCGGCCAGTCCCCCAGCCAGATGGCTGTGTCGGAATCTCCCTGGCTGGGGCACGAGGCAGGCCCCTCTCCAGAGGGTGTGTCCTTTTGCTCTTCATCCAGGAGCTCAGGGCTGGGAGGCGGGCTGTCCCTGGCCTTGTCCTGGTCCTTGGGGGGAGTGGTGGCCAAGATGATGAACTTGACGGGGCCATTGTGTGCGTGGTAGGAGACCATGCCTCTTCCTGCAGGGAGACAAGGCCGGCAGCGGAGGTTATCCAAGGGATGGGAGCGAGGGGTCAGCCAGCGACTCCCCGTCCAGGCGGCAGCCCACAGGGACCACAGAGTGACGGTGGCAGGAAAGCGTTTCCTCGCTGCGCTCCCTCGCTGCGCTCCCTGGGTCTGAAGAGGGCTTTAGGGGTGATCTTCCAAAGACAAAATGGGGTTTTCTGCAGCAGAACCTGGTCCTGATGCCCAAGCCACGTTTTAATAGAATAGGCTGGACAGAGTGGTGCACCCCTGCAATCCCAGCACCTGGGAGGCTGAGCAGGAGGACGGCATGCTTAAGTCCAATGTGGGCAGTTCAGTGACTACATTCTGTCACAAAACAAAGCAAAGCAAAGCAAGGCCAAAGATGTTTCTCAGCCCAAAGTACTGCCAGAAAAAGTGAAAAAGTAATTTTTCAGTTTTCTACATTCGATACCTTTTTATTTATTATGGAAATGTATATAATTTGTCTACGTCTCAGTTAAAAGACTGAAACTTAAATGTGTCAAGTTTTAGGATCAAAATTACTACACTATAAGCAGTTTCTATCATTTTTCATCACAAAATGTTTCTGGGGTGTAGAAAAAATCAGTGGAGTCGTTTTGGCTGAAATCGGGACTCTTCAGTTCCTGACAGCGTGGCCCAGGTGTTAGCCGCTGCAACAGCGCCAGGATGGCCGTGTCTCCTCAGGCCCCACGCTCTGGCCCAGCCTAGCGCAGACATGCTGTGTGGCATGCACGCCCTCTGCACCCAAGGACTGTGGGTCCCACCAGGCTGAGCCTGGCCATAGAGGGTTGGATGACTGCTCCATGGAACTCGTTTCCCAGGGAGAATGACATGTGAGAGGGACAGAGCTCTCACCGCCCTGGAGGAGCGGTGGCCTGGCATGGCCGGGGGCATGGGTCACACCGGGCAGAGCTGACTCCCACCCGCCCTGCGGAAAGCAAGCAACAGTTTCCAACCGGGGCTCCTCCCCTAACTCATCAAAGACCAGTTTTCCCTGGTAAACCCACGGTGCTGAAGGAGACCTTTAGCAAGGAGGTGAGGCGGACATAGGTTTCTGCGACAGAGGAGTAGAAGAGCACAGTCTGAGGGAACAGCTCAGATTTAGTGGCACTGTCTGCTAAGCATTCCTGGTATACTGACCCCTAGACTTTCATATGCTCAAGGATCCCAGGGACAGGCAGATGCCCACTCACCAGTCACCTTGGGGATCCCCTGCAGACGAGGGACTGGCAGGGCCACGACAACCCCCAGGCTGGTGCCAACCATCAGCAAGCCATGGCAGACGAGCAGGCTGGTCACAGACAGCCGTTGGTGGCCTGCAGGGAGAGGACAGCAGCTTCATGACCTATGCTGGACGCTGGCAGTGCATCCCTGTGCTGTCTGGAGATGCCACCAGCAGGCCTGGGACAGGACGCAGCTGGGGTGCTCACATCATGCTCCTCTATCAGGTGAGAGGGACGGGTGGAGAGTGCACTGATGCTACCAGCACCCTGGTTGCTCTCTGGTTGGGTCTCTGGGGGGAAGTGGACCAACTGACATCCATCTGCTTAATCCGCTTGCTCCTAGGCAAGGTGGCCTCACATGCACACACATGCACAGATACACAGTCAGAATGCACACAGAAGGATCCATCTACGGGCAAGATCCACCCTGGTGAAACCAAGTTCAGCAGCACAGCAGAGACAACACTGTCCTGAGGTTGACCAGCTGCCTGTAGAGAGCAGCAGCGCCACAGGAAATGGCACTGGACAGCTGAGAACAAAGACGTGGGACACCGGGCACCCGTGTGACGAGGTCTGTGTGCCCTTGGGGCTGAGTGCTTACACTGCCTCTTTCTGCCCGACGCCTGCCTCCCACCCAGTGCATGGAGGGCCCAGCCCAGATGCTGCCTCTACGGGACCTACTCCCTTTCTTTCTGCATTCTCCCTCGGGCTGCTGTTCTGCTGCACGGACACGAATCCTGGCTTCCCACTCCCTCCAGTGAGGGATGGGACCATGGCTCTGCTGACACTGGGGACTCTGGGAACTCATGTCAGGGTAGTGAGCCTCTCTTCACCTCACTGCAGGCCCCCGACCCACACCTTGTTGCACATGGTGGCCCCCATCCTACTCCCTCCTGGTGGCTCACTGTGTCCTTGCCCTGTACCTGGCAGCATGCCATGCACAGGGGCAGCAACGTTGACATCCTGCAGGTGCTGCAGCGTTTCTGTGTGGAAGAGGCGGAGGGTGGATCCCGTGGTGAAGGCAATCCACAGCCCCACGCCGGCCACGGCCATGTGGGAGATGACCATCCCCTCCTCCTGGTGCGCCTCCAGCTGGCCCTGGGTGGAGAGATGGTCACACAGGTCAGTGTGCAGCCAGAGCCAACAGCGCGGGGAGGGATCCACGGTGGCCAGTGAGCCCAGGTGAAGTGATGTGCATGGGACACAGTGCCCAGCTGCAGCCCGACTCAATGACCAGGAGCAGGGCAGAAGCTGCACCACAGGACCAGGCCCTCACCCCAAGGCAGAACAGCAAAGTGATTCACAGAACCCTCTGGAACTTTCTACGTTCTGCGACACTTCTAGGAGCTGAAGAGATGGGTATTTTAGAAACAATGCCACCCTGGAAGGAAAGCCAGGTTCTTGTGGCTGCCAGGGGGAGAGCGCCCATCCCATGGAGTGTGGAGCAGAAGGAAGATGACTTCAAGCCAGGAGGCCGAACTTTTCTGGACCCCATACCTTCCTCAAACTGTGAACCGTGTCCCAGGCTCAGTCCTGGGTACTACCCTGTGCCCTGGGGATCCGCCCAACCAACACCCGCACACCAGCCCATGTTGTGTGGGGCTGTGCTAGCTGCAAATTGCTGTGGCTGTCAAGCCCAGGGACTGTGGGCAGCCTCACAGCGCTGCAGCATCCAGGGGTCCGAGAGTTGGCAGCAATCCCCGTCCTGTACCTTTTACCCTGTGACAGCTTCAATCCACGGTGCGCACAGAACAAGGTTGGACCATGGGGCCCTGTGCTCCTAAGTGAGGGCACCCCCAGTCGAGCTCAGGCCGAGTGTGCTATCAGCAGGTGCGACTGTCGGGGTGGTCCCTGTGATGGCCTGGAAAGGTGGGTTCTTGAATCCAGCTCATCACTCTCTGCTTCCTGGCTGCCATGGGTGGAACACCTTTTCCTCTATCTTTTCCCTCTGCTATGGAAGCAGCCAAACTTGGGCTGGAGTTCTGCGCTCAGCAAGCCTCTCCTCCCTTAAGCTGTAGCTGTCAGGAGGTGTCTAACACTCCCAGAAAGCAGACTTTGCCTGCACCCTAAGATGGTCCACACATCTGGCACAATGGGAACCTGTGGACCCCGGACAATGCAGCTGCCTGGCGCTCAGCCAACCGGAGCCCGCCCTAGGCAGGGTCCGCCGTGACCACTGAAGGCAAACATGTTGGCTTGGATTTCCATGGCTCCTCCTTCAGCTGAGGGCTTGCAGAAGAGGAGGACAGCTGTACCAGGTTGCAAACCAGGACAGTAGCCATACGGGCAGCAGCGTGGCACTGGGGCGTGTGGGTCCTGCTCTCTCTGGGCCTTTCTGTTGGAAATGAGCCTGGGCTAGAGGATCTCGCTGTCCGCCCATGTTGGAGGTGGCCAGTGCTCCTGAGGCGCCTGGGTGTAAGCAGGGCACACAGCAGGGGCCAGGCAGGCCATCCAGGCTCCTGGGTAGTGCTGCCCACGATGAGGACTTACTTCTCAGGAGGAGGCACACAGATACCATCCCTGAGGCACAGTCACCTCATTATATTGGCAGGTCACCTTCATTCTGTTTTCCCCTTTGGTGGGGGAAATCCTTCCCTGCTCCTTCTAAATGTCCCTGTCTGCCATCCATCAAGGGCACTATGTGGGGCAGAAACTCGGCTGAGGAACAACAGCAGGCTTTACGGTGACGCAGTTACCGTAACCCAGCTGAAACCAGCTGTGAGCCACAGCTCCAACAAACAAACCATGACACAGTGCCCAGAAACCCAGAGTGATCACCCCGTGCTAGGATCAGACTGGCTTCAGAACTGCACTGGGGTTTTAAGTCTCTAAAATTTAAACAGGGGTTAAGGTCAGGGCACAAAGCCACACTGGGTTGGGAAAAGGATAAAGCCATCCCAAGAGTCAGACTGGTCCAGGTGACTCTACTTGCATTACGAAGCCATCTGGTATTAGATTTCTCCTTCCCATCTTGCACCATGGATTCTAACACCCAAAGAGGGAAGCGGTGTCACCCTGCCCTGACTTCCCAGATTTTGGGGCCACCCCACCCATAAACACAGGACCTCGGCCCCCAGAGTCCCCTGATCCTTCCACCCAGCTCCACCCAGCCCAGGCAGGGCCCGAGGTGGACATGCGCAGTGGCTCCTCCCCAGGCCACACCCCTCCCAACCCCGGGAGCAGAGCCCAGGGCTGCGTGGACATCTGGGCCGCAGCCTCGAAGACCGACTTCGCACTTCCGTTAGGGGCAGACTTCTCACTCTCTATAAATACACTCTCGATTTTATTTGGATCCGGACGTACTACTCTGGCTAGTTCCCCAGCTCCTACCTCCGGGGAGCAGTGCAAATGCTATGATGACCGAGATGAGGCCAGAACGTGGCAGGGTTACACTACCCAGGGAGCTTTTGGTGGAGGCTGCAGAAACCGTCTTCCAGCTTTTTGGGTATCAATGTAATACAAATAATGCAGTTTTTGGAAAAACAGCTGTGAAAAGGTAGTATTACTTCTCAGTGGAAAAACAAAAAGACTAAGAAGAGTGGTTGCGGGCCCCGTGTATCTGCTCTGGTCAGGGATGGCTCCTGCACTCTGGCAGGTGGCGCCACCCCTTTGGCTGCAGCGTGCCCTGAGGAAGGACAGCTGCCCCAGAGCTCCTCTGGGGCACCCCGTGCTGTGGCTGAGCTGGGGTCCAACCCTAGGCCTCTTTAGGGACTTTATCACCAAGATGACACCAACAGAGGTTCAAGACTGGTGAGGAGACTCAAGACTGAAGGCAGCCTCACAGCCTCCCCATGGCCCTGCTCTGGCCCAGCCCAGCTAAGGTGCGGCCCAGGTTGGCAGCACTGCAGCTCCGGGCTCTGTGCCTGACAGGAGGCTTCTTACTGAGGTGCCAGAGACACGAAGCATCAGACAGAAGGTGCGTAACCGTCTTTATAGCCGTCCCGAGCTCGGGCCGCACTTCCGCTGCTCTCCATCACTACCCGGCAGGCTGGGTCCAGGGGGATGGGGAAGACGAATCACATGCAAAGGCTCCTCGGGCTCCCGAGTCTGTCCAGGGACCTCCGTGTGTGGCTGCACAGCTCCTTCCAGGTTATTCTCCCCCATGGCCCGCAGGGCTCTCCCTGGCTGGAGACAGTGGCCGCGCACATCCTGAGGGACCTGCTCTCACAGCTGGTCCACGGGTGCTCAGAGGCCCGGAGTGCACTGCATGCTTCTAGTGCAGGGCTCTGGGCCTGATCCCCGCTAGCATGCACACTCGAGCTCTCTGCACTGAGGACTGCAGTGCCCCTCTGTGGGGGATTACAGGACACACGTGGCTCGATGTCCGAGGATATGACTCACAGGCCGTTAGCAGGCTGGCCTGAAGTCCTCAGGCTGGTGACCCAGTCCTTCCTCTGAAGGATAGGCTAAAGCAGAAATGGTGAACCTTTTAGAAGTTTCAGTGATAACACACAGCACATGTGTGTGCCTGTGGCACGTGTGCCGTAGGTTTGCCATCACTGGACTCTAAGCAGACGGGTTCTTCTAGGAGTTGCTAATGACCAGAGGCTGAATTCCAGACTTCCACACTCTTCACAGAGGGGAACCCCAAACACCGCGCTCCTTTTCTACTGCCTTCTGTGCGAGAGTGAAAGGACTTCTGAGCATGAGGGGACTCATTCTGATGGGAGAATGCAACAGTGCTGTACCTAGGCTGCTCAGGCTGGGCAGCAGGCGACAAGGCAGACGGGGGACTGGCCTGAGTCACCTTTATAGTGGCACAGCTGCAACATGCGGCAGAGTGTCCTGAAGCAGTTCCAGTCATCTGACGTCTGTGGGCACACACCCTGGCACACGGCCAGACACAACCACCCCATCCCACCAGAGCACGAGGCGCAGTCTCTACGCGCTTGCCCTGCAGCCTCCGTGCCCACGTCTCCTCTGCCACACAGCATAGCTCTGAGGAACAGCTCCTGCCATGCACCCTCAGGTCAAATCCCAATGTCTGAAACACCCTGGCCTCATGCTAACTCATCCAGATCACCAGGAAATGTTAGTGGTTCTCTGGTAATAATCGGCAGTGGGACTGTGACTGTTCTCCTGCAGAGCCCTGCGCTCCCACCCACCAGCAGCACAGCGCCAGCGCGGAGGAGGGTCTCAGAGGTCGGTGGCCACTGGAGTGGACAGCAGGGATAGAGTGCAACACCACGGGGGACCCCAGTGGGCGAGGATGGCCTGGCCTGCAGGCTTGTGGACGGGAGCGAGTGCAGTGTGCGGGGCGGGGGCGGGGGCAGGGCTGTGTGCACTTCGGGCCTTCCGCTCCGTGTGCCGTGAGCCCGAAGCTGCCCTAAATGCTGAGCTCCTTAACAGCTTTGTTTCAGCACCAGTAGGCCAAGGTGTCTGTGTGTGTGTGTGTGCACGTGTACTCCTGTGTGTCCTCCCTCACACACTCAGGACCTACTTTTCCAGGCCCTTTCGAAATTTTCTATTAGGTCAGCTACCTTCTTAAAGTTTAGTAGAGTTCTTTATACACTAAGAATGAATATTAACTCTTGGTCACAACCTAAGAAATATCTTCCCACGTCTGTAAATATTCTGATGAGCGCACAATATGAAACATGAAAAGGTTCCAGATGTCAGTGTCCTGGCAGCTTCGGGGTGTCTGGCACCCTGGGAGAAGCTCTCTCCTGCTGTTCCAAAGACCTGGGGCTCCCAGCCTTGCTCACGTCCAGGTGAGCTGCCTGGAGGGAAGGGCATGCCAGCTTTCCCAGCAGCAGCCAGCACCGTGCTGACCACCAGCCCTGCCGAAGTGAAGTGACCCTGCCATCGAGGCTGACACTGCCTGTGTCCCTGAGGAGTCTGTTCCTATGATCACATTTTAAAAGCAGTGTGTCCATCACTTACTGCTAAACTGTGAGCAATTGCTTCTATGGGTCAGTGGTTAGGAAAGCGTTGGCAGGGTCTCCCAGGCAATCTGCCCTCCAGGCACAATCTAGGGGGACGCCATTAGCACAGGCCCCAGGAAGGTGGCTGCCAGGGTTTCCAGGGTCCCAGCCAGGAGTCAGAGGCTGTGCCAGACACCAGCTGGCACCTGGGCAGCTTGCAAAATGCCTTCCCCGAGGAGCCTCAGACTCACCTCAACGGCGTGCGTCTCGGCGCTGATGATGAACACTTGGCCTCCCGACGCTGCCCACAGAGTGTCCTCCATCACCAGCAGACTCCTAACTGGAAGGACGCCTAATTTTACGACTTTCTGCGGTTCTGTGTTCCAGGATCCATCTTAGACAAAAGCAAAAACTTTATTTACAGGACCAAAGGTTGCTTTAAGTAACAAAATACAGATCATGATTCTGACAGTAGTGCTTGTTTCTGGGTGTTCCAGGATCCCCAGAATTAAAGCCATCTCAAAGTGGCAGTCTCGAGTGGTGACGACACAGACAGTGGCAGCCAGGATGCATCACCTCCCTGCTGGGTTTTGGACCTGCTTTGGTCCGAATCCACTGTTCCCTTGTATGTGACTTTTGGAGTAGAAGTGTCTTATCTTGTGCCACTGAATGCTGGACGTGTTTAGCTGTCTTTTCATTTGTACAGGGCCTTACAGCTAAGTAAGAGTTTGTGTGACATCTCAGAGGCTTGGGACTTATCAGCAAGGCTGAACCTGTTGGGACTTTGGCAACTCTTGGAGATGGACTAAAAGCCTTTCTCATAAAGGGGCTGCATGAGTCTTTGGAGTGCTGGGGGCAGAATGTTTTGGTTTGTGTCTAGATGTTTCCCCAAAGCCTCCTGCTTTTTTATTTTAAACAATTTTTTTGGTACTGGGAATTAAGCTCAGGACTTGTTTGCCAGGCAGGCGCTTATGCTGCTGAGCTCTATCCCTGGCCCCTCGTGCAGTTTTAGATGGGGCTTTTCTTCGGAGAAGGCTGAACCTAGAGTGTGGACCTGGTTTGTATGCCAGTGGGATTACGGATGGGTGACTGCTGGATCAGTCCACTGACCAGACGGGCACTGCCCTAATCCCGGTAGACTGGATACAATGTAAGGTACAGGAGGAGGTGGTCTCTCTTGTTTTTGCTGTCTTCTGCCACCATGAACTGTTACCCTTTTGGATACTGTGCTTTGGCTGAGGATCAGTTTCAAACAACTTAGCTCTATTTTCTGAGCACCTCGAATATTCTCTTCACAGATCCCACGTGCCTGTCCTCTGGTGAGTGACGTGCAACCTGCCTCTGGGTGTGTGTGAATCTGGGCCAACGGGGTGGCCTCTGGGGATGACTTCTGCCGGGGCTGCACCCAGGTGAGGGAGTTCGGCCTGGCCGCAGCGCTGCAGCCAGACTCCCAGGCCCAAGACCACGAATCTGGCTTTTTGGTTTTTTGCAGCATTGGGGATTAACTGAGCAGCACTCTTCCGCTGAGCTACACGTCAGTCCCTCCCACTTTCTGAGACAGGATCTCACTAAGTCACCAGCCTGAGCTCAAACTTGCAGTCTTCTGGCCTCAGTCTCCACTGAGTGGCTGGAAGTTGATGACATTTTGAGCCAAGACTTGACGATCTGGGTATTTCTTATCCAACTCCAGATTTCTAGGTTCCTGGCAGCAGTAGCAGCTCAGAATCAGCTGCTCTGTGGTCTGTGGAGCAGAGGCCTCCAGCAGCCAGGTTTATGGCATATCCAGCAAACTCCTTGGGCCTGTGAGGACAGCAGGCCAGTAGAGCTCTGCACTGGGCACCCTGCACCATACTGCGTCAGGCCACCAAGGGCACTCACAAGGAATGAAGTAAACCCAGCGGATCAAGGACAGTCACTAAAAACTCAAGAAAGGAAAGTATAAGTGGAAAGCATCAAATAATAGGAATTAGAATCCAGATTATATGAAAATCCCTGTACATTTACACTCCTCTAAGAAGCTTTAGGAAGGAAGGAGAGGAAAGAAAGAGGAAGAGAGAAAGAAAAAGAAAGAAAGGAGGGAAAGAAAGAGAGAAGAAAAGGAAGAGACAAGAGCAGTGACTGCAGGCAGGCAGACACAATGTGCCTGCTGGGGACTGAGAAGAGACCTCTTTGCACGGTGCCAGCGTCCTGCCTGAACCAGGACGCCAGGCGGGAGAGACAGATGGCACTCATCTAACCCGGCAAACTGCACCAAGAATGCAAAAGCTCAGGTAAACCCACAGTGACAGAAGTGGTGGAGGTCCACACCTGCAATCAGCTCCGAGACTCAGACAAAACTTTCAAATCATAACATTCCCAGAGCGGGGGAGGAAAAGCTTGCCACGTTGTGACATCAAAGCTCAACAAAGGTGGAAGAAGAAAGAAGACCACAGAGTAATTTCAGTGACCCCAGAGCAGCAGTCCCTACCGAGCTGTTTCCACGGCCTCGAAGTCATGGCTAAGCTGGGGCAGATGGGTAGCCACCCCTCCTGTGCAGGAGACCCCAAGTCCCACAGGGCTGCCTGGAATGTAGCGGGGCTTGGGGACCTCTGGCCCTCGGCATCTATGTACTCTATTCTCAGGGAAAACTTGACATTTTCCTTACCAAACTTAAAATAAGACCTTTTTTCTCTCTAGGTGACAAAAAAATTCCCAACTGAAACATAAGAAGCCAACCAGGAAACAGCTGGAATTTCAGCCATGGGAGAGGAGACCCTGGGCTATGAAAGGGTGACTTAAGGTACTGAAGCAGAAGGAAGGACGGCACCCTGGTGACCACCATACAGGGAACAGTGGCTCAGTGACATGCATGGGTGGTCACCCAGAGGGACGACAGGACAAACACCCACGCAGATAGAGCTGGCTCAGTGCCAGAGACACCAGTCGCCACTTTGGACAAAGGAAGTCACGGCCATCCAGAAAGGGAGGAAGAGACGCACCACACCAGGCCACCACCATGGGGCAGGTGGAGGGTGCCCTCCAGGGAGGCAGTGCTGAAGGTCACAGGACGAGGGGGGACACTAGGCGGGCTCACCGGGAGCTGGTGCAGATCCCCAGGAGGGTGAGCACTGCACAGACTGGCTCGGGCTCGGGGGCCACGGTCAGCTTACACTTCACACATGAGACCTCCCTGGATAATTTTAAGCAAAGGCCAAAGATGTCACTGCCAGTGTCAGAGGCTCTGAGAACAGGCAGGAGTGCAAGGAGGCCCTGTGGAGACCTTGAGGAGCCAGGGGGCAGGCGGCTTAGGGCAGGGTGGGGACACTGGGGACCACCTGGCACACGTCTGAAGGGGCCCACAAAAATGTGTTGGTGGGCAAGTCCTGGGCCTGCAGGCGCGGTCCAGACAGGAATCGGAAAATGGCAGAGGAGGGGGCAAGCCCTGCAGCCCGGTGGGAAGTGGCACCGAGAGTCCTGCGGGCCTGGGAGACATTGGAGATGCGCACTGTCAGCAGGCCTTCTGGAAGGGGAGCGAGCAGGGGCCAGGGTGGTAGCACACTGGGTGCGCGACTGACCTGCGGCCTTGGAGTAGCTGGCCACCGAGCCATTGAGCAGGCCGGCGTGCAGGCCACGCGGTGAGCAGACGAGGCTCATGACAGTGGACTTCTCAGGGGTGGGGAAGTGCTGCAGCCTCACTTTCTTTGAGCCTTGGCTGCTTTTATAAATGGAAATGCTGTAAAGGAAAGGGCACAGGTCACGGCGAGCAAGGCCCCCTCAGCCCTTCTGTCCTGCCCTCCCACGCTGAGACCCTTGGCCCAGCTCCAAAGCTGCCTGTAGCCACCCTGAGTTTTCTTATATTTTAAACAGAAATTCTGGGTTAAAAAAAATAGTTCTTCCCATATGCACAGTATGATCAAAAACAACCATGATCCCAGCCATGCCCCTCTGAAGACCCTCTCCCCAAACCACCCTCTGAAGCAGCTTTGGAAATCCCCTCTCCTGAGCGTCTCTGGGGATGGTGTGGCGGCTGCCTGGATGTCCTGAATTGATTCACCACCACTGTGTTTTTTGACAAAAGCGATTCAGGACACTGAGCAGCTGTGAAAGGATTCCAGAACTGCTTTCGAAAATGGGAAGACAAGGGGAAGTTTGGCGGGAGGAGAGGGAGGATTTTGAGCAGGAATAACACTAACCTCTTTTACTGTAATAAAAGTTTACTTTTAATTTATATTTTGTATGTTGAGACTTCATATCAGCAAAATAATTTTCACTTTGCTTTAAATGAGTCCATGCTCAACACCACCATAACATTAAGGTCGGCTCTATGTTATTCTAAATGTAAGGTGTGACATACTTTTTTTTTTTTGTCTTTTTGAGATGGTCACACTATGCAGTTTGGGCTGGCTGTAGGCTCACTTTGTAGCACAGGTTGGTTTTGAACTTGCAGGGATCCTCCTGCCTCAGCCTCCCGAGTGCTGGGATCACAGGAGTGGGCCACCACACCTGGCTCATGTGTGATATACTTTTGAAAAGCACTAATAACATGAACCATTAAAAAAATAAATCATTGCAGGGGCAAAAAGCACAGTGTAAAAACATTCTCCTCTAAAAACTGCCAATTCCTTTTAGGAGTTTTCTGGATTGTGGCTGGCAGAGACCCCAACAGTTTCTCTTGTTTCTGGAATTCCCCCATGCAGGGTGCCCAGGTTGTGCCCACGCCCATGTCCAGTGGCCCTAGGTGCTGCTACCTCCCCTCCTCCGTGCCCAGGCAGATGGTGGGCACACTGGACGCGTGGGTGGCCGTGGGTGCGGGGTCCGAGGCTGCGCCGGGCTCACGGTGCTGGTCCGGGACGGGAACGTACACCATGCACAGGACGCGCGACTCCACGTTGAAGCACTCGATGACTTTGGGGCTGGAATTGTGGAAGGAGATGATGGCGATCTGACCCATCTGGCTGCTGCAACTTCCGATCTGAAGAGGAGGGTACAAGGGGCGGGACGTGAGCGCGCCGGCTTCAGAAGGGACGCAAGCCAACGGCGAGAGGCAGCACACGGGAACGCGCGGGACGTGGGCACGCTGCGGACACAGCCTCTCCTCCTCATCAATGTGTTTAAATAGGGAATGAGCCGCCTGTCAGAGTGGCGAGGGCCTGTTCACACACACTTTTAAGTCCTGAAACTAAATTCATGTCAACTTTAAACACATGAGCGCTAATGTTTAACAGCCCTTAGCTAGGGAAAATTACAAACAGCCAATCCCAAAGATTAACAGGGAATATGTGTCGACAGCCTCGAAGCAGACGAGACTCCCTGCCACAGGAGCCACGGCCACATGCCGCCACTCTTCACCCGGGAATGGGGCTGACGGAACCCAGCTCTGGGGTCGCTGCTTCTTTCCCTTCCTCGATCCTTCCCTCCGCCTGCGTGGGACACTTGTGCGGGAGGATTCAGAACACCAGGCCGCTGTGCTGGTGCTAGGGCACGGCGCGGCCAGAGCCAGGACAAGCAGCACAGCAGGGTCCTGGAAGAACACAGCTCTGCTAAAACCTGAAGGCCTGGCCTCTCCCTGTGCGCTAGGTTGGCACAAGTGACCCCAGCTGACCAGGCTGCACGTGTCTACCACTCCCAGGCTCGCGCTGGGCGGGGCTGTGGCGGCCAGGAGGCAGCCGCTCCTGGGAGCAAGTCCGGGCGGCATGGGGACGAGGCCCGCACTGCCCGGGGAAGAGCACAGGGTGACTTCGGTGTGCCCTCGCGTGGGGCAAGTTCATCCTGACTGCTAGGTGTCCCGGGTGAAAAGCCTGCAATGTGGGGGGTGGGCAGAGGGTGAGTCCACGCAACTTAATCACCAAACAGAAGAAACATGCTAGTTTAGTTGTCTTTGGACTGAGTTCAATCTGGTACAACTTTTTGTTGAAAAATAACACAAATAAATGTAACTCCTAAGAATTCTTCATCGTTCTGAAAGTAACCCGTTCCCTGGGAAGGAAGGCTTCCCCTCTGCACGTAGGGCTTGATCCTTGGGACCCAAGCTTCTCCCGCACGAACAGCTGACGATGCCTCTCCTGGCCTGTGCTGGAAGCAGACTCTTACCCACAGGAAGCCGCGCGCCGTGGAGAGCGAATCCGGCTGACCGTCACTGTTTAGGTAAGGCTCGGGGTTGTAGGCCGCACACTCAATCTGAAGTGGAGGAAATCAAACACACATGAAACGGGACTCAGAGGCCTCCAGACAATATCATTTTTTTCTTTTTTATTGCTACAAGTATTCTCTTTATTGAAGGGTTACTCAATAAATTTTAAGTACATAAAATCACTAATTCTAAACGTGTTTTAAAATCTATGTATCTGTATCAGCTTACAACAGTTAAGGCATTGAATATGGACTTATACATGAATGCCACAGTCCCTTAATATGAAATTTCTTGTATCACTCTTATTTCTGCGTAAGAAAAAGGTTCTCTCCATTTCTATAACCTAGAAAGTTTCTATTACCCTTAAGCCCCTTTAACTTTTGTTTTATATACATGTGAGTATTCAGATTAAAGATGGATTCTGCTTTTATGCAATTTAGATCTTATTAACTGGGAATTAAACCACTTCTGTCTCTGTCAATATGTTTTATACAAATTTTAACACTTCCTTGGTACTTTTCATCTGCTACTTTTCCTTGCTTTTCCACTTACTTTAAATCCCAGAAGTCTGGAATGTATTAATCTATACTTGTCCACAACTCAATGACAAATCGACATATTTGAACCACATGTGATACAGTAATTTCAGGTTTTCCCGGTTCAGCATTTCACACACACTCGCCCCCCCTCCACCCAGGGCTTTGGAAGTGTTCTCCTTACATTGTCAGCATCAACATTATGAACTTGTTGGGGTTTTTTAAAGGTAATAGAACTGCACAATTTTTCAATTTTGTCAGATTAACATAAAGAATGCCTGAACTATACTTGTCCTGCCAACAGTGACAAAGCATGATGACCTAACACACATCTGTCTTAAGAACATGGGTCTTTATAATATTATATGACAAAAATAAAACACTATTTATTTGTCAAATACACTGAATATCTGGCATGCACTTTGATAGTTTAAAAATACCTAAGCTGAAAATTTTAGATCTAGCTCACAGATCTATTTTACATTTAGATTTATTACTTTATATGTAACAACTTTAGACTTCACGTTCTTAACTAAATGTAACCATCAAGTACTTCACATATTTGTCTCTCTACTCTTGCTCAGTCGTCTGTTGGCTGCAGTAGTAAATCATTCAGCAAACTTTTCAGACTTTGGTATCTGAGAGTGTCTCCTAGTTGTTCTTATACACAAATTCTACCTTGCAGGGTGTGTAATTGTCCTTTCTAAATTCTTTTCTCCTAACACTCTGGAGATGCTGTTCCATTGTCCTCTGGCATTTAGAATTGTAAGAGAAATATCTGAGGTCAGCCTGACTTGCACCTTTATAGGTCACCTTTCCCTGTCTGGATACTTGCAAATGCTTTCTTTACCCTTAAAATTTTTAAGTCACCAGGATGTGTCCAGGTGCTGCCTTCTTCTCATTACATTTTAAAGCGCCCCGTGAGCCTTCTTCAGGGCGGCTTACTTCGTTCTTCAGTTTTTCTCTGCTGAGTTCCACAATTAGGCCCTGCTTCCTTCGCCTCGTCCTGCTTCAGGTGTTCCCAGCACGGTTGGAGGAGGTCGCATCTCCGGGCCAGGCCCTCCTCCTCTTTTCCCTCCTGTGGCACCTTCACATCTTTGCCCTTTCCCTCCACATGCTGTGAGAATGTCTCCTGTTCCCCATTTACTCCAGCGTTTTATTCTGTGATCAGCCCTGCTTCTGCGCTAGCCCAGGGTCTCTCCATGCGGCCACAGCCCACCAGCTCCACAGCGAAGCCACGTGGTAACGACTCTCTTACAAGATGCTCAGTCCTTCCTAGAAGAGCTGCAGTGCGGCGCATGGCTATCAAGAGAGGTCTTTCCCCAATTATTTAGCTTGGTTCCTTTCTTCTCAGCTGCAGCCTTGCAACATTTTCAACAGCTTTTCGCAAAATGGGGTCCAAATGCAGCCTTTACAAGTGCCAGACTTGAAGAGTGACCCCATAATTTATTTATTTATTTTTTTTTTGGAAAGAGGAAAAACAGTACAATAGAGTTTCAAAGCCAGCTAACAGGACAGCAACAATAATTACTATATTGCACATTGTTATCTTCACAGTAGTTACTCAGAGTACAAGACACAGCGTTCTAACACCTCATCACAAACCTCAGGCTCATTACTTATCCAGGATCAAAACAGAAAGGTGAAACAGAGTAATATTCAGCTGTCCCACAGCACCCACAGAGACTCCAGGATCCCACAGGGAACCCCAAATCCTTGGATACTCATGTCTTTCATATAAAATAGCACAGGATTTGCACACAGCACGTGTGTATCCTCTCAGGGACTTTAAATCAGCTGTAGATTACTCCTGACCCTAACTGACGCACCCGCAGCACCAACAGCTGCTGAGGGAATGACAAGGGAAAGAAAAACGTCTGGACGCATTCTGCACAGACACAATTTTATCTGAATACTTTCGATGGGCTGCGTTCATGTTCAGGGAAACCACAGATACGACAGGTCAGCGGTGTAAGTCTTGCCCATTTAGTGTGTGGAGGTGGAGTTGGTCTTTGGTGTTTCATTTGCAGAATCCCTCAACCACCAGGAAGCCAGCCAGCATCACAGGCACCTCTGAGGGAGTGAGGGCAGGACTGAAGGCCAAGGACGACCAACGGTGCAGCCCACTTACTTCTCAAAGAAAAGCCACTTAGCGAGACTTAGTCTAACAATTGGTTAAAGGGCTTGGCCACCGGCTCAGGGCAAAGGCCTTGCAATGCAGAAAAATTTGAAAAAGACACATTCTGCAAACTACGGAAGCCACAGAGAGTATGAAAGCACTGTTGGCCACGCCCATGTCCAACAGAGGCAGCCGGACAGCGGGTGGTGCTCTAGCAGAGGGCAAGGAGGTCAGGCATGAGGAACAGACACGAGAAGGACTCTGGTCTCCATGGAAGGGACCCTGTGCCGTGTGGTGAAACAAGCACACCTATGGACTGCGAGGTGACGCCTCAGCACAGCCAAGCAGGTCACTGGTCACCGAGCTGCACCACAGTGCCCAGCACTGGACACGACAGACAATGGCTGTGTTTCAGGCTCTGAATGGCAGCCCGAGTATTTCCAAGCAAATCTCTCTCAAGAAGCAGCAGCCAGGGCAGTCCCGAGAGTGTTTCCTGACATGACCAGCGGCCCCCAGGGAAGCCAGCCAGGGACGCAGCACCCTCACCTTGAACTCCGGCTGTCTGGCCACCATCACAGGCATGTGTCCCAACAGGAGGGGGTGCGTGTCCTTCTTGGTCTGATTCCCGTCATCGTCCACACAGAACCAACCCAGATGGTTGTCCTCCTCTGTGGACAGGAAACCACACCCATGACTATCACAGACTCCCTGTGGGTCTCAGAGAGTCGGCCCCCTCCACCTCTGTGGCTCTGTGTACCCTTCTGCTCCAGTGTCCACTGCACCCTCGATCTCCTTGCTCCTCCCTCACCTTCCCAAGGTGCCAAGACGCTCACATTTGAACAAGGGTCCTTACATGTAGCTAGTGCCATGGGATTCAACTGCACAAGGACATGAGGATGCATTTTGCCACTGGAGTAAATAGCACCTCACTTTGCAGAGCGGGAAATGAAGACAGACGAGCTGACCTGCACTCTCTGTTCTGCTGTGCAGATTTGGGCCAGTTCCTGGCTGGCTGAGCTGCTGTGAACCAACCCCACAAACCACTCATTCCTAAGGAAGAGGAAAGGAACCCGGCCAGGCTCCTTCCAGGCCAAATGCAGCCAAATCCCCTCACAGCAGCCGCTCCCCTCCCACTGCCCGTCCTGCACAAGGGAGCCCGCACCCGAGCTCCTGCCGCTCCTCTGTAACACTGCAGACTGCACACAAAGGAGGACTTCACACATGTGCACACACACACAGCAGCCCAGAAGGGCTGGTGAAGTCACACCTACGCGGATCAAGGAAAAGGGACCGAGACACAGGAATACACCAGTCACGTCATACCCAGTCACGTCACCCTCATGGCTGCACGGGACTTAATTTTGAGGTGGAGGAGGGCTTCAGGACAAAGCAGCCTGCTTTCCTGCAGCCAGGCGGCAGGGGACAGGCACAGTGTTATGGCCTGGTGGCCTGCAGGTGGCACCCTGGCTTGGTCCCCACAGCCCCTGGATTACATCACAAACTCCTCACAAATCCCTTGCGCTGGGGTTAACGTTCCCATCCTGAAACCTTCTCCTAGGTGACTGTGGCGCCTGCTGGCGCCCTTCAGCCCCCTCTTACCCAGGGCGAGCTTGGCCATCTGCAGGCTGTTGGTCCAGGCCTCTTTGATGGCGGGGGTGAACGTATTGAACACGGCTGTGAAGAAAGTAGGCCGCCCAGACCTGCTGGAAACAACAGCCAAACGCTCACCTTGTGAAACAAACCCGCCCTGTGAGTCCTGCCCCTGTGACAGGGCCACCAAACCGAGGAGATACATCTTGGCAAAGGACCACTTTCTCACCAGCTTTGGCCAGAAGGTTTCTCTTTAAAGTCACTCACTTGTCCTGCTTCCCGGGAAGCTGTAGCTGAATCCGGCAGCGGTCGGCAGCTCGGATTTCTTCTTCTTTCTTCAAAATCAGTCTCTGTAAGCCTGAGGTCCAATCATGGGCTACTGACTGGTTTAAGTTCTGCAAAGGAAATGCAGATGCATGCTTTGAAGTTTAGAAATTCTAAAGAAGAGAAAAGGCACCGTTGTAATTGTAACACAAACATTCAGGGAGACCCAGTCACACTCTGCTGCAGGGTGCATTCTGTTTATGAAAAAGCCACTGGGGTTGAGCGCAGCATGTGGCAGAGGTGACGCTGTGGTCTCTTGGCAAAGTGGAGAGATCGGCACTGAAACGTCCCAGCTCCCCCAGCAGGAGGGGCGGCCCCGACAGTTGGAATGCACCCTCCCAGCTCCCACTCGGGGTCCGGGCTGAAACGGGATCTCAGCCGCACCGCAGCGGCCGCGGTTACCTGGTAGTTCCCTCTGAGGCTCCCAATCAGCTGGCTGATCTGGCCGATGACGTTCAGGTCGTGCAGCAGATTCTGCAGATCTTGGTACAGCTGTCCTGGTCCCAGGTAGGTTTTGTCTACCAAGTAAGCGAAAAAGAACATGTGGATCCAACACCATGCTTTCTCATCTTCTGGAGATAATTTTAGACTTACAAAAAAATTGCAAAACAGCACAAGTTCCCTGCCCAATGCCTCCCCAGGTTAATATCTTCATAAAAGTATAAACTGTATAATCTCTATTAGTAAGAGGTAACCAGAAATGATAGTGAATCTGAACCAAATTTCCAATAGTTGGGTCACCCAATGCCAGTGTTCCCAGCAATCTTTCCAACTTTAGTTTAAGAACACAAATGGTTTGTACTGACTTGGGTCCACACCACCCAACGGCTTCTGGGGGACCTAGTGCAGGAGCAGGAGCCGGGGTTCAGATGTGGCCCCCCCACTGACCAGGAAACTGCCCTCAGTTTCCCACATGCAGAAACTAAGGAATCCCACTCAAAGCCCACACTTCACCCGGGTGCCAACGCCTTTCTACTTCTCTGGAAACAAACTTCCCGGCTCGCACAGCCACCAGGGAAGGCACAGCCGGTTCCTTCAGGTTGAGGAGTGGCGGTGTCCTGGCATCTGGGCGCCAGCTGGGCACACTTCCTGCCATGGTGCACAGAGATGCAAGGCCCAGCTGGGTGCAAGACTCTGCCGCCGCCAGGATGAGATCCTCGCCAACTCTGAGTCGGGCACCTGTGCTCATTCTCACTGTGCCCCCGAGATGCTGTGCCATCCTTTGCATCCCAGACACGAAGAGGATGTGTGAGTGCTGTAGGGGTCTCTGTGTTTCCCCAAGGTTGATTCATAAACACACGTGTCCCAAAACAGTTCTCAACTGAAAGGTCAACCTACAACCACCCACTACTCCACAGCACCTCAGCTAAAGACCCAATTACAGGGCACACATGCACAGGTTAGGGTCCAGACAAACCTGAGCTTCGGGGTGTGTCACCAAGCAAGTGGTGAATCTGCTCCTCCAGAGACACACACCAAGTACCTTTACTCTGCCTTGCAGCATGCTTACAACTCAGAATACTTTTGTCTAATAACACTTGTTTTCATTTGTCAACATTCTTTGCAGTGTGCAATGCAATTCTCTTCCACTAAGCCGTATCTCCAGCCCCATTTGTAAACCTTTGGTGATAAACTCGACCAATATATCCTTATAATACAATTCTAAGTGCTACTCTAGCTTTATTCACTAGTGACCAACACCTACTCTACATTATTCTGACAATTATCATTCGACAAAATGGAACCTATTCTTTTGGGTTCAGAGAACTAATTACCACTTGCAGCCCACATGCACACTCAGGATCCCAGCAGGCTGCACCCCAACACAGCTCTGCCCACTGTCCCACAAAGGCCCCAGCATCCCCACAATTCACCGCTCACCCCACCCCTGGGAGCCACTCGCCCGTTCTCCACCACCGTGTCCCCCTGAAGGGATCATCCCACATCCACCCTGACGCATGCAGAATTACGTGTCTGGCACTCAGCGATGTGCCCCATCCGTCAGAGGGGACTCTTCAGGGGAGGATGCTGAGTGTCTAACCAGAGCAGTCTCACCCCATGGGCAGGAATCCCAGAGCCAGCACTGGGGGCACACCCCTACCTGCACAAGGACACATGCTTCTCACGCTCTGACTCGGAAGCACAGTGTGGACGAGTCAGAAGCCACCCCAGACTTCAGCAAGTGTTTCTGAGCTAGAGCTGCCACGCATCTGACACCCGTGTTTGAATCTAGAGAGCAGCAATGCCTCGCTCCACACACTTCCCTGTGCAAGCCGTGTGGTGAGACAGAAAACACTTCAGCACCGAAACAGGACCCCCCGGAGATGCCAGCTCCGCATTGCCACGCTGGGGTCAAACAGGACAGAGGTGGAAACACGGTCAGGACTCCCTGGAATACCTAGCCCTCGCCCAGTTCTGCTTCCTCAGCGGTAAAAACGGACACCACCACCTGTCTGCACACCTCGCAGTACTGCTTTGGGAGTCAAATGAAGTAACATCCCGGAAGCAGTACACAAACCAACACACGCATTAACACTCGTACCACACAGTGTGAGGGGAGCGCACCTCACCATTCCCACCCTCCCCAGCCCTGACCACATCGGGCTCTTCCGCTGTTGACTTCCACTGGCCGGCCAGTACCTCCTAAACTTCTTTCCTTTACCATCCGAGCACAGCCTTCCACACTCCTTTCCTCCAGCAAGGAACTGTGCTTAACAGAAATGACCTGGGAGATGCATCGGCTGGCTCCCCTGCAGCTGAGACCCAACACCTGACACAGCTCAGAGGAGGAGACGTTTACTCTGGCTCACAGCTTCAGTGGGTTTAGTACATGGTTGGCTGCTCAAGGCAGAAACGGCACGGTGGAAGGCATGGCAGAGCAACGCTGTACACAGCATGTGGCCAGGAAGCAGCAAGAGATGGGGAGGAGGCAGGGAGGGAGATGCGCCCACCTGGGTCACCCCCAGTGACTGCCTTCCCCAGCCAGGCCCCACCTTCCAACAGTGTGCAGCCATGAATTCATCCAGTGAGGAACCCACGGATGAGTGCAGCACCCGTGAGGCTTTGGGGGACTTTTTAGATCTAAAGCAGGACAGGTCCTGTTTTAAGCCGCACACCCTCAATCTCTAGATGTGATGGGAACTGCAGCTGCCTCTGGGGGAGCGGTCACTCTCCGGCCAGGCAGCAGGCACACACTCCAGGTGTCCGCTTGGGAAACTATCAGGCAGCAGCTCAACCACCCCAGCCTCATTCGAACGCTGTGCATTTCACGGGAAAGGAAGCAAACGCTTGGCTTGTGTGAATTTCCCACCCGGTGGACCATTCCCAGGAGAGCTGCACACACAGTGGTGAGTATGCACAGACCTGTGAGGCAGTGCTGGACGAGTAAGTGCCTCTGGCCACAGAGGAGCAGGAGTGGACACAGCCCCGGTCTGCAGCAGTTTCCACTGTGGGAACCATCTCCTCACCTGCAGGAGCTGAGGCCGGGCCAACCTTCCCGGAACTGGGAAAGGCAGCAGCGAAGTAAAACAACACAGTGGTGTTTCCTATGGCTCCAGCCATGTGGGCAGCCTGGGTCCCTCTCGGCCAGAGGCCACCAAAGGACGTCCTCCCCTGCTTTGGCTGCTGGCGCTGAAAGGCCCAAAACCACAGATACCAGCGCCTACCAGGCCACTCCACCCCAGGAGGGGGGGATGGGAGAAAAGTTGGGCAGGGGAGGGGCCATACAGGACAGGGTGGACATGAGTGGTGGGCAGGCTGTAGGGGCTTCAGCTGCAAGACCTTGGGCAGGGTGGCTGCAGGGTAACACCGAGGTATAGTGCATGACACAGCAACTGGTTACCAGCATCAAAGTGTAGGATGTGATGAAGCAACCACAGGGATGCCAAGGTGTAGTGTACAATGCCACAACAACAGTAGTTAGTAACACCTACTTACTAACTACCGTAGGGTGCGACATGGCACCTGGCTGGTAACACCAAGGTGTAGCGTACCACAGCAACTAGTTAATGACAACGTATCACAATGCCGTATGCTCGAAATGGCTGAGAAGATACCAAGATACGCTCACCATGTAAAAATGAGATCTCCTAGAGGAGGCCAAGCCACAACGTACACACATTTCAAAATATCAGAGTATGTAGCATATATACAAATACCTGTCAATTAAAAGTAAAATTTTTAAAAAGAATATATACGTGGCATTATCCCACTCCTCCAGCAGGTGACAGCCCCCTCCTTAAAGAGGCCAAGGAGGAGCCCTGCTCCCCACATCGTGGGAGGGATAGGTGCCCTCTGTGCCTGGAGACCACAAACCCCAACACGAGGCATACAGCAGGAGCATCTCCTAAAGCAGGCACAATGGAAATAGGCCCAGGGCATGAGGGATTTCAACGTTACCATCCGTTTAAAGAAGAACTGGTCTATTATTTTTTGGCCAAAATTTATTGATCAACAGAATTAGTAAATCAAAACTTGGTTGGGGCCGATTCCCAGCCACATGGTTGCAAATTCCCAGGGTTTTCAGCCCGGGAGTAAAGCTCTCTGCAGCTGGGTGCTCTCCTTTGCCAGGGTCTCTGACTGCCTCACCACGCCACCTGCTTCCATGGAAACCCTGCAAGAGGTGGGAAATGCAGCCTGTCTGCTGAATGGAATCTTGGGAGACAAACAAGGGTGGTGTGTGGCCAAGGCAACAGCAAAGGCATCAGCCAAGCTCAGCATGTCTGGAAGGTAGGAGGTGGGGACACTCAGTTCCCTGGGGAGGCCAGGCATGCAGGGCACAGGGCTGGGGGAGCAGCCCCGCTGAGTCATAGCAGGCTCCCACACAGCCCCGGCTCTGCAGCGCAGAGGCCGGGTCTCCTGCTGGTTACTCACACTCTTCCAGCACCTGGGCCCGTGGTCCCCACCCTCAGCTCCCAAGAAGCCAGACGCAAAGGCTGCAAGGAACTACCCTCTGGGGATGAAACGACCAATGTCACAGCCCCTACAGCTAGAACAAAGTCGGCGTGGGTGTCTGCAGGCGGCTGGCAGGACCAGAGGAGAGGCCCGTGTACCAGAGGTCCTGTGTGCCTGAGGCCTGTCTGTGCACACCAGCCCCTTCAGGGGAGCTGAGCTTCTCTCCCCACTCAGCTGAACCACAGCGACTGAAGCCACCGAGGGCAGGGCTCTCGCAGGGAGTGTGATGCTGGAGGCTGCCTGGGCCTCGCTCAGCCTGCAGGATAAGAGCCACCCTCACAGGCAAGTTGAGCCACTGACTGAGCTCAGGAAGGGCAGTGTTGCCTTCTGCACGTGAATACCCAGTCTACCCAGCACCATTTGGCAAGCATTTTCTGGCCAAGATTCCAAGTGCAGGCAACAAAAGGCAAAACTGACAGATAGGATCATATCAGGATAAAATGTGTCTGACAAAGGAAACAACCAAGAGGGTGAAGAGACAGCCTATGGAATGGATGAAAATGTCTACAAATGGTTCACCTGATAAAGGATGAGTACCCAGCATACATAAAGAACTCAGAAGCAAAGCAACCAAATAACCCAATTAAAATAGGCAAATACTCTGAACAGACCCTTCTCAACAGAAGACACATAATTGGACAAGTACTATATGTGAAAAATACCATGACTCATCGCCAGGGAAACCACAATGAGATGTCACTTCACCAAGCTGGAATGGCTATAATCAACATGACAGAAAGTAACACCTGTTAGAATGCAGAGAAACAGGCATCTAAACCAGCATGGCGTTAGAGACCAGAATGAGGCTCCCCAGAATGAGAAGGAGCATGAAAGCCAAGGTCACACCTGTGTGTCCAGCATTCATGAAGGAGGCGCAGCTAGCTGGACCCATGGTCCTTGCTACGTGACACACGACAGCCAAGACAAGGCACCAACCGACGGGTCACAGCAGATAAGGATGAACGGTCAGACGCACACCCGACAGAGGGCCCTGCAGCTACAGCGAGGGCAATGTCCAGTCACTGTGGCAAAGTGGATGACCAAGGGGACACTGTGCTAAAGGGACTGAGTCGGACACGGAAAGACAAACACCATGTCTCACATGTGCAAAGTGAAAATCAGATCTGAACACAGCACCATGATCCTGGGGCTGGAACAGGTGAGGACTGGAATTCATCAGAAACAGACCCTGTGTTTAAGGCACCGTGGGACGACCGAGGTGGATTTTAGGAACTCCTAGGAGAGGAGCTCAGGGCTCCAAATGCAAAGGGTGACATGGATCTGGACTGACCGGACCATGCCCTAGGCACGTTCTGAGAAGCCACATGCACCCCATATACGTGTGCCATTCCTGTAAAGCAGAAACACAGGAGGCAGAAATGCTGACCACCCTGACCTGGTCAGGACATTCCCTACCCCTCATGAGGTCACTCTGCCACCTCTTTCTCCTGGTGGAGGCAGCAGGGCACAGACACAAGGCTCGCCTGAAGGCCCCATGGCTCTGCCTCATCTCTCTGCCTCCCTGGCACTCTCTGCACTTGTGAAAGTAGAAAATATTTTTTAAATACCAGAATGTAGAGAACAACACATGGACACGTTTCTACCCACAGCCTCCAGAGCACAGATGTTAATACTGTGCTATATTTGCTTCCGATGCCGTTTTTACCCAGAGGAACAAAATGTTACGGTGCTCGTTGCCCTGTCATGCTGCCGCCTCTCCCGGCACCCATAGCCCTCCGATGCTTTCCTGGCCTCACAGCCCACATGGGCGAGAAGATGCTTTTCCAGATGTGTGTGCACTGGCCCTCAGCAAGGGAGCAGTCACAGCGGGGGCTGTGGCTGAGCACGAGAGAAGTCGGCCACTGCAGCCACAGGAATGCCACGCCACTGCCAAGGAAGAGGCCCTGCCTGCCCCGTGGGGACCCGGGTTCTGCCTCACAGCAGGAACAGGCTCTCATCCTTCTGCTTTGCACAAGTGCTCTGCAGTGTAGCTTCTCCAACTGTACACGGTGGGAGGCACTGATAACCAGGCAAGAGCCCACCCCGGGGTCAGGCACAGGGCTCAGCCTGGCCTCTGCTAACGCCAGACACTAGGAGTGGAGGGGAGACTTCCCAGGGTGCCCCACGAGGAAGCACCCGCCCAGCTGCAGGCTTGCTGGCTTGCATCTGCCCAATGTCCCCGCTCTTGGGAAGCACCTGCAGACCCCTCGTGAATGTCCTTGACACCGAGGGGTCTTCTCCCCACAGGCAGCTGGGCAAGCAAGGACACACAGGGACATGCTGGACCCCGGGGCTCTGACCACTGGTTTTCTAAACACTTCCACTAAGACGCTCCCAAAGCGCTGCGGGAAATGGGGACAAGCCAGGTACATTTTAGAGCGCAGGACTCATTCAGAGGCTGGGTCAAACCACTGCATTTTCACTTCAGTCCTGCTGCTCCGGAGTCAGTCCTGTGACCCCTAAAGGTGACAGTGAAAGTGTGGCTGCCCACTTGTATGCTCATAAGGGGAGGCAAAGGCTGAGGAAAATGTGGGACAGATGAGGCCATGGTCCCCGTAGCTCTGTGCTATCGCACAAGGCCCGGCAAGTCCTCTCCTCATCGGCCTCCATATCCCCTCCCCCTCTTCCTGGGCTCCTCCTTAGATGACACCTTGCAGCCAGGGCTCTGTCTGCTTGTGGGAAGTGACTGGACGCCAAGGACCTGCCCAGAGCAGACACTGTCCAAGCTCCTTCTCCCAAAGCCATCCTCCCACACAGGGCAGGGACAGCACAGGACTCAGAGATGCCTCACGCAGCCCGACGAGGCCCAGCTGGGTGGCAGGGCAACGCACCTCACTGTCCCCCTCGTCTCACCCCACCAGGAAGTCAGGGCACTCTGCTGAGCCACTCGTGAAAATGCACAGCACTTTGCAAATTAACTTTAGGGGTTCTGGAAGCTGAAACCAAGCTGGGGTCGGGGGACTCCAGGTCAGTAACAGGCAAGCCCCGGGCTAGAAGCACACTAGATGTCAAGCCAAGAGACCAAGGCTGGGGCAGACACACCTGACGCTGTGCTCAGGGACGGTGCCTGGGAGCTGCCCCTGCTGTTCTCCCCGGCGGACGTCTCCACAGCAGCTGTTGCTAGGCAGTGTCACCCACGCTGTGCCTCCAACACCAAACCAGAGCAAAATGACAGGCAGTCACTCAAACAGCACAAAAGTCCTGCGAGCGGGGTGTGGGGAGAACAAGGACTTCCAACTGCTTCTCAGGATGACTCAGGGAGGACAAACACAGAGAACAGAAGGAGCAGGGCGTGGGGTGAGCGTGAATTGTGTGTAAACCCCGGAAAGCTCAGGCAGCCCTGCAACCGTGGGCCTAGAGGGCGAACCATCCTACGGAGACACTGACCACCCAGCAACTGTGACCCTTGGGGTGTCCAGGCCTACAGAGGATTGTAACATCGACTGTGCCAATATGACTTTTTCTTCGCCATTATGTAGTGCAGGCTGGCCTGGAACTCGCAGGATCCTCCTGCCTCAGCCTCCTGATTGCTGGGTTTACAGACAAGTAAACCCGTGGGGACCCGGGTTCTGCCTCACAGCAGGAACGGGCTCTCATCCTTCTGCTTGGCACAAGTGCTCTGCAGTGCAGCTTCTCCAACTGTACACGGTGCGGGGCACTGATAACCAGGCAAGAGCCCACCCCGGGGTCAGGCACAGGCTCAGCCTGGCCTCTGCTAACGCCAGACACTAGGAGTGGAGGGGAGACTTCCCAGGGTGCCCTACCCGCCCAGCTGCAGGCCTCCAGAGCACAGATGTTAATACTGTGCTATATTTGCTTCCGATGCCGTTTTTACCCAGAGGAACAAAATGTTACGGTGCTCATTGCCCTAGTAGGGCTTCACTATCAATCTTACCATCATGGTGCAATGCTGACAGTATCAATCTACTTTGATCTGCTTCACCATCTAGGAGGCCAATGTTACATCCTTCTGAAATCCAAAGACTACACTATATATTTTATTACAAACTTGTAACATTTTAAAAAAAATCTCCACTTTGTTCTTGTGAATAGTTCCGATGACGATCACCTGGTGTTCCTTCTTTTTTTAAAAATCTGTCTATCTATCTATCTATCTATCTATCTACCTATGTATCCATCTACCTATCTACCTGAGACAGGGTCTTGCTACGTAGTTGAGGCTGACCTTGAACTCACTATGCAGCCCAGGCTGGCCCTAAACTTGTGAGAATCCACCTGCCTCATCCTCCTGCATGCTGGGATCACAGGCCTGTGCACCACAGTCAGCAGCTGGCTTTCTTCTAGCAAATGTAACATCAATGGTGACTCGTGAATCAGCTGTCAAATGTGACGTCAGGGTTATTTTTTGAAACAGGTGCAGCGAGTCTGTTCTCAACATCATACAGTTTTTTAATGGCTTGAATAAAGGCCTGGTGCTGAGTTTCTGGACAAATTTCTAAATTTAAGGTGGAAAATGTCTTCCCATCTACCAGGGCATATATTTTTATACCATGTTTGGAGGGTTTATTTGGCATATATTGCCAAAAGCTTCGACAACCACAAAATGATGGAAGTTGTACACCAATTGTCACACACTCAGATGGTGCATAAACTGCTTGACAGTTCAAAACAAAGCTTGCAAGAATGAGCAAAGAATAGACAAATTGTTGGACTTTTTTCTTTCTTGCCAAGTTTTTTTTTTTGTCATTAAAATGTAGGCAACTTTATTTATTTATTTAGGTACCAGGGATCAAACTTACGACCTCGAAGTTGCCAGGCAGCCACTTATGCCTGCTGAGCTAAATCCCCAGCCCATGTAGGCAATTTTAAAGGAAATCAAATCTCTTGTCATTATTGTACTAAAAGTCTCAATGCCACACCTGTCACTTCTCCATGAATCCTTTAATTCTGACAATTAGAATGACAAAGTGCTGCTATGAAGGTTTTTGTTTAGATAGTGAGGTGTCACAGTAAATATATTTTTGAGTATTACTCTTGATGCATATAGGATGCTTTACTGACATCTCTCATTAGGCTATTTCAAAGCATCTCATAGCGTGTTGTCTGTTACAGACAATTCTCACCCTTGAATCACAGTGCTGGCTTCCATCCAGTAGGTTTCACATCTGGCAAGAACCTAATAATATTTTCCAACTTAGTTCTAATGTTGTGTTATTTGGGCACACGTGACCATGTTGCGTAGTGTCATATTTATTACAGCACTGTTTTCTTCCTCGTTTGAATCAAGGTCTTCATCCTGTACTTCTTATCATTGCATCTTGCTAGCTTTTCGGCTCACATGATCCAAGTCATCATCAGTAACTGAACCACCTCCTCTCAAAGTTGTGAAAGAGGATTTTTACGTGACATTGTACTGAACTGGGGAAACTCAACCAGCGAAATCTAAAGGAACCATTCGGTAAAAGATTATAAATACACAAAATGTAACATGGAGTGTAATGTGGATAAAACTCACCTGCTGACACTCTGACACACATGCACACACCTTGCTGTCCATTACACGCAGTGAGTGAACACAAAGACTGCTTCTGGAGTTCCCCAGGCATCATGCTGATGTGCACAGTACTTTCCCTAGAGGAATCCGGTACGGGCATCTGCTACCTACCCATAATGTCCCCATCATCTCAGCCCTGAGATATGGCCCGTCCCGATCTCTACAGTACTTGCCAGAGTTACACACCTCACCCACCCCCAGAGGCTGTAAACTGGCCCAATTAAGGGAGTAAACAAAGGTTAAGTGAATCCAGAGAATGTTTAGTGGCTGGGGATTTGGCTCAGCAGCATAAGCACCTGCAGGTTACAGGGCATAAAAACACTGTCACGCAAGAAGAGTACATGTTGGGGATCTAATCTGCAGCATGGGGACTCAACTTATACCTGAAACCCACTAAGACAGTAGATCTTAAACATCTAACCAACAAGAAGTAAAACAAGCCAAATCAAAACAAATTTAAACCAAAGCCGCGAGATGATGTGTGCTGGTCAGCTGTGGTGGTCAGTTCACAGCACAGATGGACATCAGTGGCATCACGCTGTACAACGCATTTGTTAATCAGACATCAAGAAGTTGGGGGAATGACACCTACAAGGCCTAGCACTCACACTGTCCTTTTTCCAAACACAGTAACGACAGCCAGTTGTAAAACCAAAGCTGAAGTGGGTGCCTCAGCGGTCAGAGGACAGCAGCAGCGGTCTCTTCCAGCTTTATGTTCCTGGGTGGAACTGGATCCCAGAAGCAAACCACAGCCCCAGCACCAGAAGGACCTTCCAGGCCACCTGGTCAGTTTCTCAGCTGCCTGAGCCCCTGGCTCCGCAGGAGCTCCCAGGCCAGGAGTCAGGAGCAGCCACCAAACCAGTCACCCTCAGCTGTGTGTGCTCAAGTTGGGGCACGCTAACCAGGGTGCCCACCCTTGTCCGCCAATCCCCCCCAGTGTCTAACTTTATAGCCATCTTCTCTGAGAATACTGCCTCCTTCTGAGCTGCCGAGGCAAGCTGTCTTTGTGTCTATCACGGATTATGTGGCACTGTGTCACATCTGTGTATTAGTAAGTCTACTGGCTTCTACACTGAGCTGCAGGCTGCCTGCTCTACAAACGCCCCGTTCATCTGATTCGTCCGCGGTCAGAGTACACAGCGCAGCACTGGGAACAGGCCTTCGCTGAACACACAGCTGGAAAGACACCAGGTAACGGAAAGGCAGCACTGAATGGTGACTGCATTTTTCTTCCCACTCATCTGAGAAACATTTACTGAGCTCCTGCTGTGATATAAAGGCCGAGGAAAAACCATAAAACCCAGCAAAATCAAAAGAGAACTAATTCAGATGAAGATTTCTATACTCACTAAGCTCAGTATCACAGAATAAAGACACAGAGACACATGACAGTGTGCCCACCACCAAAGCTGGGGCCCGACCATCAGGGTCAGTAACAAAGAGCAGGCACACTACCTCCAGGCAGGGCCAGCCGGCGCCCAGAGCATGTCTCTAGAGAAGGCAGGAAAAGCTTTCACTGGCTAGGACGGTGCGCAAGAGCAGGTCTTGGGAAACACGGCCCCTGCCAAGGCTGCCCACCGACGTGGCGGACCAAGTCAGCACACACCTGTCATCGGATGCACCTGCCAGTGGGTTCCGAACCCCTTAGTGCAGGACATGATGGCAAAGCCCTCCTTGGCTGAGAGGGAGAAAGGGACAGATGGCTCTCAACACTCGTGAGCACCTGCCAACCCACCAACTCTAGTCTTACTCTAGGTGAGCTCAGGATACACCATAAACAAAAGAATGAGAAACGCAAGGCCCCACGTGGTACTTGGAACCTACCTCACCATCAAAGTCATCTTTGGTGATCTGAACAGTACGAGGCAATCTTAGTCACAGATACATTCAAGATTGCTATCATAAAACATACAAAGTCATCTTCATTCACAAAGACACGAAGTGCAATCAATACTTCTAAACAGTTTAAAAGCATTTTGAAAAACTTTTAACGAGATAATTAATTTCCCCTTGAACAGAACCTTAATGAACCGGGTCACTATGGAAATCGCTTCTCTGTCCTCTTCTTCCCTCCAGCATCCCTCATCCCTTCCCACCTTCATCGCAGCTTCTGTATGTTCATTACCGAAAATCCGGATAGTCTGGTGTTTTGATTAGTTGAGAGGACTGGATAAAGGTGTGCATCACCGTAGCCTGGAGTTCGGTTTAGCTGTCAGCAACCCATGAGGTTGGTAATCACAATATGATGCTTACAAAGAATCAGCTTACTAGACATTACCGAACTAAATGACTGGTTATCAAGTGAGGAGAATAAACAAGAGATTTTGTAGAATTAGGTCTAATACTCATTATGGCCTGTTCCTGTAAACTCAGGTGAATGTGCACACTCAACTGGAAAGACCAATGTTTTAAAAGTTGCTTTCCTGCTTCTGCGCATGTCAGCAAACAGATTACTCTGAAAGGCTGATGCCACCTAATACGTAAGCTGGTTTTTTGAAAGTTCTCATTCACTGCGTTCCAGTTACTCAATTGCTTTGTGAAGCCACGGAAGTGCCAGCTTCACAGCAGAGGCTGGGAACCCAGCAGCAGCAGCAGCAGCAGCAGATGTGAGCCACAGAGTGGAGCCTCCTGGTGGCAGCCTGCCAGTCGTGCCACCAGCTCTTTGGCGCTGGAGAAGGCTGCAAGCTGGTCCTCAGCTGAGGGCAGAGCTGGGGCTGCACACACTAGAGGTCAGGCTTCCACAACATGCACCCCAGGATCAGCAGCCTATGTGGTCTCCACCGTCAGACAGCACCAAACAAAGGCCCTGGCGCACTATGTGACAGACCTCCCGTTAGGCTCTGGGGTGAGGAATCAGGGCATGTGACACGGCATGGCAGTGCCAGTGGACATGTCACTTACATGGCTTGGCGTTAGCAGACACAGCCAGGCTCTCTGGAGAGTGCACAGCAGGGTGCCGGCTGTGCTCCCCTACACCAGGGCCACTGCCATACTCGATCACCTCCACGTGGTCGAGGGGAACACTCCACTTGAGCAGGTACCGCTGGCTGGCTCCAAGGCTCTCCTGCGAGGGGCTGAAACCATCCAGAGGTTACTTCCTGAATGGTCACAGGACCACATCACGCCACCGTGTGGGAGAGACTCTCTGATCATGAAATCACAGGAATAGTAACATGACCACGTCACGCCACCTCGTGGGAAAAACTGATCAGACTTCCTTCTGGACAGCTGCAGCTGGCTCGGTCCTGGAGGCCCATTCAGTGGGAGAGCAAAACCCTTTCCAGGAGGATGCAGCAGCCACTTCCCCAGAAGCTGGCTGTGTCAGAAGCAACCAGAAGGGAAGCAGCTGAGCCACACGCTCTTGGGGAACGTGGCCACGGAAGCGCGTGTCTGGGGGGCAGTGCTGTTGGGAAACCATTCTCCCTGGGCGGAGACCCAGCATGCTGCACAGGCACAGGCGCTCACCCTGAGTCCCTTCCTTACCCCTTCACTACGGGCCTGTTCCTACCGCTGGGAAGAATTAAGTCACTGTGCTCCGTGACTAAAGAGCTTACTGACGGTAAAAAATTAAACAGGAAAACACGACCTAAGCATTTTCTTCTTTTATCGCAGCATGGAACCCAGAGGCAGACACACAGACAGGCACATCTCCAAAGCTAGATGCCACCAGCTTTTGTCTGCACAAAGCCCCGAGGTGATGGGGACACAGGAATGTCATAGGAGCCGGTCCTACAGCAGCTAGGCCAGGGCCGTGACCAAACCAACAGGATTCTTCCTGAAGGAAATAAAGACTGGCTCAGGAGGTGGTGGAGAACCTCGGCCCTTTGGGGGAAGAACGAGTTCATCTAATTCCACCTGCAAGCATCTGGAGACGCGAGTCCCCCAGTTTCAGGCAGGTGCTCTAAGGGGTCCTGTCACAGGACGCAGACTGCGCAGCCTGCATGAGGGCGGTCAGTCCCCTGCCCCAAACACATGAATGCCAACACACGCACACGCACGCGTGCACGCACACACATACGCGCATGCATGTGCTCTAACCGGGAGCTGATGGTGGCACACATGAGCACGTCGTTCAGCATGAACAGCCGGCGCTCCTTGGTCTTGGTGATCTCTCCCCGGTCGTTGTACACCGTCTCGATCACGTCATCAGAGCGGATGAGGTAGCGGCTCCCGCAACTGAGGAGCTGAGTGTGCAGAACACTGCAGTTACAAGGGTGCACCCAGAACCTCAGGGGCCAAGGCCTGTGCTCACAGAAGGCAAGTTCCTGGCACCAGGAAACTCTCTTCCGCATACCCACTCCCCAAGGAGGCCTGGGCTCCCAACCTTGCCTTTCTGTGGTCTTTTGAGACGGTCTCATTGTGTAGCCCAGGCTGATCTGGACCCCACATTCCTCCTGCCTCAGCCTCCTGAGTGCTGGACTTACAGGCGAGCACTGCCACGCCAGGCTGGCACATGACTTAAGCCAAACGTGTTCAGTCATCAGTGTTCACAGTCTTTCTGAACAGGGGAAGAACCCAGCTCTGCACAGACCCAACCCCAGGCCAGACACCAGTGCCCTCTGCTGAGACCTCAAGAGTCCTCACCTCCTTCCTCCACGGCTCACCACACAGTCACCTCCAGCTGCACCTACGCCCACCCGAGCAGGAGAGGGCATTATCCTGGATTAACTTGCTCAAACCCTCCCGTCTCATCTGCCCTGCTGCTCCCAGTGAGGACTCCACACTCTTTGTGGGAGGACGTCGTCAAGTCCAACAGGAAGCCCAGTGTCTCTTGCCACCCTGTCACCTAAACCCACACCACCACCTGGCTCTGTGCCATCAGTGCCACAGCCACAGCCCGGCAGCCTGGGCTCCTGCTGGCCCAGGACATCTGGGCAAGTGTGACCTGTGCCCCCTCCCACCTCGGCACGTGCAGACCCACAGGCTACAACCCTACACTCAAAAATCCCCACGTGTCATCGGGGAATCCCAGTGACTGCCGCTTAAACTGTACTTTTAAAAACTGTCAGGTTAAATTATTGAATGTCACGACCTGAAATCACCCTGACTGAGAAGAAAACGTGACTTCAGCAGCCATGAATATCACGCACAGTTACTTAACGTGGCTCATGGAAGTTGACACGGGAAGCCACGCGGTCAGTGTGCGGCGCAGGAGACCATGCAGCCCGGTGCCCTGCAGCATTCTCGGTAGGTAGTGTGGAGACCAGAACAGGTCGCTCCAAATCACTGGCCAAGGGGAACACGATGTGCTGAGAATAACCTTCAGCTGAAAGGGGTGCTCCTGCGCACGGCTGTGGCCTAGCACTCGGGAAGGCTGAGGCAGGAGCTCAAGTTTGAATCCAGTATGGACTTTACAAGACTCTGCCTCAAAATAAAGCGAACAAAAATAGAAAGGGGTAGGGATGTAGCTCATCACAAAGGTCTTGCATTCAACTCCCAGTACTGGAGAAAAGAGCTGTTCTTAACCACTCAGGAGTCCATGAATCTATGAACCCCTGCAAAGGACACCCACATGGTCCCTGCCTTCTACCATCTGTTGGCAGCGCCCTGCCGGCCAGGCTGAACCTCTGAGCTAAGGCGCCTGTTCCCAGTGGCTAGGAATGACCCCTATGTATCAGCAGGACACAGTAACAAGTCGAGCAGAGGACTGGAAAAACCTCTCTCCACCTTGTTCAGGTATCTTTCGTTTATGGCTTTCGCGATGTGCTTGATTTCACAGCGCTGATCAGCATCTTTTTTTCTTTCATTTAACTTCTCTGCCAAGGTTTCAAGTTCTGTCAATGCCATCTGAAGGGGCAGCCTGTCGGGGTGTCCTCTGGGGGTGTTCTTCAGCATGTCCTGGGGGCGAGAGGCATAAGGAAGTGCTTAGCACTTGCATGTCTCTGGCTGCAGCATGGGATGGCCAGGAGGGCAGCAGCGTTGTCAGGTACTGTGGGGGGCCAGCGGTCAGCATGAGGGAGGGGACAGCTGGGCACCACTGGGCTGAGAGCCTGGCAGCTCCTCTGCAGAGCTGTGCCCACCAAGGGGCACCACTGATGTGAACACAAAGAGGCCCTTTGTAAACACTCCTGTAAAGTGACAATGCCCACGGTGACCTGGGCTCTGATGGAGCTCCACAAGCCAGTTAGAGGGCGGTTCTGACACTCGATCTGACTTCTCCAGCAATACTTCTCCTAAAGCTACAGCCACCATCAACACCGGCTGCTCCGTGAACCCAGGCAAAGCAAACAGAAAAGCTTTGGGAGGGATTCACACCCTAGATGCTACTCCAGAACCCAGTGAGAGGGCGCAATGCTGGCACTGACTGGAGAGTGGGAGCATCGTCCCCAGCCCCCAGGGATGACCTGGGGTACAACACTGATTTTCAGACACGATGCTCTGCACCTTGAACAGGCCATGGTGCAATGTAAACGTGGCAGGACATGCATGTGTGCTAGGAAGCAAGGTGCCTCCCTGCTCTGGACTGGTCTGGAGTCCGCTCACAGAGTCCCTAAGGTATCCTGCAGGGGCGGGTGCTGAGGTCCAGCACCAAGCCACCCTCATGTGAGCAATGTGCTCTAGGAGATGACACCACGGCAGTGCAGGAGGTCACGGTGACAAACGCACTGCCCTGGGTGACACTGGCGGGGCCACCTGTGCAGTTTGGGAGAGGTGGGGACTCTGTCTCCTTCTCTTGAAACTGCTGCAAAAACACATATTCAGAAAACAAGCCAGAGCAGGGAGCAGAGTCTTCTCCCTCCACCTCTGAAGACCAGGAAAGCAGGCGGGGTCACGGGAGGCCAGGCACAGACCACACCAGGCCCAGGAAGGCCGGTGCGGAGCTGCAACCACTTTAAAAGCAGTGCAGGCAGTCACTGTGGCTGCCTTCCTCACACAGCCCCTCTCGCACAGCACAGCGACGCTGGCACAGCCTGAGTCCTCCTCCCTCAGCCTTGAATGTGGCCCACATCCTGCAGGGCTGCCCAGCAGGAGAGTGCTGCCCGGGTCACCCATGTTTCCAGCCTGACGGGAAACACACACTGCGATACACCCAGCCAGCAGCCCCACAGACTCCACCCAGGCGACACACACGAGCTTCAAATACCTCTGGCTGCACCAACAGGTCCTGGAGGTGCCACCACGGGGTCAGAGCATGACAGAGCGTGACCGTGGCTGGGCGCAAAGCTGAGGCTCAGGGCACAGAGCAACAGACCCTGCTGGGCTGGTCCTGCCCCAGAGTCCAGGGAGGGACAGCCAGGCGGCATCGTTTGGTGAACCTGCTCCTGGTTTTCCACGCCTGTTCAACCCCCTGGCACGAGGAGCTCCCAGTTTTGGTATGATTCTGGACCCCATGCTGGCCCGTCAGGGAAGGGGCTGACACCTCGGGAACCACCCATGACCCTGTCCCACCATGCCTGTGAAGGCACCGCCAGCTCCGCCAGGGGCCAGGTGTTGGCCTCACTGAGGCCTGCACTCCTCCCGGGGTCGATCACACCTCACCTGCAGCAGGAGGATGAACTGCGGGAACCGCTGGATGGGCTTCATCATCAGACTGTAGAGCGTGACGCGGTTGGGACTTGCCTCCTGGCTCTGCTATGGGAAAGGAGGCTGCTCGCTGCGGGCAGGCACAGCCCTCGCTGCATGCGTCCCCGGCTCAGGATGAAGAAACGTCAGCAGGGGTGGGGAGAACCCACTGTCACAGGCTTCCAAGGGCTCTGGGGTGGTCCCCACCTGGGTGGCATAGCTGGGCCCTGGTCCCCGGCTGCTGGCACTGGGGGCTGTGGTGGGCACCACACTGTGGTCCCCACCCTTAGCAGGGTCCTGGCCAACCCTTGAGGAAGCAAATCTGCTGCTTGGCCATGTTTTCTGGTGACAGCTAAAGGGTACAGGACCATTTCCCCCAGGCTGGGCCGGGTCTTAATCTTGGTCCAGCAGCAGCAGGACCACTGTGTTAATAAGAAAGGGGACAGAGAATATTCCAGCTGAAGTACAACACTGCTGCTTGCAGGCACCCAGGCCCTAAGATCCTTGCTGGGCGGTGGAGTTTCCAAGAGCACAGCCCCAGCCAGGAAACACACTCTGCTCCAGGGTTCCAGAGCGGGTGGCCAGTTTCCCAAGGCAGCTCCTCCTGTGCCTTCTCCTATGCTGCCGCTGCCATGCCACCAGCCTCTGGCTCTCTCTGTGACTCCCGAGGGAACAAAGGTCCACCATGGGGCTCCTACTTGAGGGCCAAGGGCAAAGGACCAAGGGCCCAGGGCTAAGTGTTGCCTCTCCAGGCCTCTGCATGCTGCTTTGACCAAGGGGCCACTTTCCAATCTGGAACCTAGATGCGGGGATTCCTCTGGTCCCAAATGGTGCGGGGATAGGCGGCCCAGTGGATCTGGGGTGGATCCTCACTTCCTCTCTGCCCATCCCCCTCCGCATACACTTTGAGGGATGGGCGACGAAAATTTTCTTTCAAAAAGCTTCATTAGGGCTTAAAATTCATCTACATTCTCAATGGACACCAGCACACAGGCACAGCTCACCCACTGTATCGAGATCGTACGAGAAAACAGCAGGGCTCAGAGGCCCAGCTGGCAAGGCCTCCCTGAAAGGTGCTCGGACCCGGAGCTCATCGCCAGGGGGTGTGAGAAGCCAGCCAGAAGCTGGGCTTACCTTTAAAAACTCGAGAAAAGCAGGCTTTGTGGCACAGGTCTTCTTGAGGACAGCCACGGCAGTGCTGAAGTTGTTCACATACTCGCTGTACGCATCCAGCACCATGGACTTGGAAAACTGCACGCGGAACGGAGGGGAAAGTGACCCGGAACCCAAGAACCCCTCTCACCTGACTCGCAGGATCTGAAACCTGTCCCTAGGGGCCTCTCTGTTCCCTGTCTTCCTTCCCCCAGGGTCAGCTCCCTCCACTGTGGCTGTCATCTGCCTCCTGCAAGCGGGCCGAGCCTCTGTCCTGTGGCCATTTGGGTGTGGCTGTCACTGACAAGTCCTGCTTTCACCCATATCTTGGTTTTTATAAAAGGTTTTTTCCATTCTCTAACATGTATCCAGCCAGTCATGGCAGCACATCCTGTGATCCCAACACTCCGAGAGCCTGAGGCCAGAGGACTGACTGCAAGTTTCCTTGTTAGCTTCAAAGCAGCCTACAAACTTACATCCTTCATCAAGCACACAAATTATGTAATATGATGTTTCCTTCTCATTATTATAGCATTCATTTAAGTACATGAACACTTTAAAAGAAGTGCAAGCTAACACCCCTCAATGGCGTTACCCTATACAATTACAGACACCGACTGGTGTCAACCACAACCTCCTACATCCCAGCATAAATCTAGCCCACACCCAGCACGGGCCTTCACAGGGAGCAGAGATAAAAGGACTCAGAACTGGCGAACACACTTGGCACGGCAGTTTCCAGGCAGCTGCTTCTCCTGCCAGAGAGCAGCGGGGAGCCGTCTCAACACTGGGTTCCTGTGTCTCCCACACAGTGACGAGGGAGATGTCCAGGTACTGCCCACTCTTCTACTGTTCCTGCACATGGAGAACTCTGCGCATGGACTAGGCCAGGACACTGGGCCCAGCTGAGAGGCTGATGTACAATTTCACCGAACCACTAAGCAAGCAGAGCACTTGTTCAGCAAGAAAAGCATTACCAGGCTGTCTACCATTGTGACCAGGACTTGACAAAGTGTGCACCTGGAGCTCTTTCTGGATATGTCTTTGTCCTCCCCCTAAATGTTTCCCTCAGCCTCCTTGGAAAGTGGTTCTGGTCACCCCCTTGAGGGCTCATCGATGCCCTGGGGAAGCAGCCCTGGTCACAGTGGAGGCCACAAAAGGGCCCCACAGCACCACTAAACATCAGCCTGGGGGGAAGACGACACACACACATGGAGACCACTGGGCAGGCTGGCTGAGTTACCGAAGCCACGAAGACATCGCCGATGGTTTCCACGGTGTCCCACTCGGCCACACGGCTGGCCAGCGCGATCTGGAACAGGGAGTGGCACTGCAGGATCTCCTTGACGCGGTAGAACACCACTTTCAGCTTCCTCTGGCTCAGGACCCGAGGCTCCAGCTCAGACAGAGGCTTCTCATATTGCTGGGCCAGGCACGTTAAAGGGAGGGAAAAGACCATGTAAGGGTCCACTGTGATGAGTGAGACTTAGTTCAAAACAGGTCACTGGCTCCGGATGCCCACGCACAGACAAAATTCTTCACATTTGCGTGTTTTACGTTCATAAATATATACGTGCATGTAAAACCTATAACAAATTTACATATGCACAAAAACAGTAACAGAAATGTAGATATCACATAGTATAACATTTAGGTACCTCCAAAATCCTCTTAAGAGCATCGACGTAGTTTTTTTCACTTTCAACAATAGAACCCAGAATATATCTTCTTACAACCTGTTGGAAATTTCAATATGCCATGTTAGAAAACTGGTTTAGGATACATATAGGTAAATTTTACTTCTATGTTGAGGCTTGTTGATAAAAGTTTTCTTTTAAATAGTAGGTAAAAGAAACCTACAAAGGCCTTTAAAATATTTTAAATGGTATATGTAGTCTTACAGGTACAAAATATACTTCCCTGTTAGCACATTTATATTATCTTTTAAGTGTCAAATTATAAACTATAACTAAAGCGGGAAAACATCATAGCATTAGAACAAACTCAGTTATGCAACAATAATGAACTGGATTAACCAACTGAATTTCATGTTCCCAACACTAAATTACATGCCTCGTGTGTGTGTTAAGCATAAAAAAAGTTCCAGTCTTGTTCAAACACTATTAGCAGTCCTTATGTAACACTATTCCACAATTACAGAGAAACAGGAAGCTTGTGGAAGGTGGAGGAATAGATTTTATTTATTTTTTATTTGTTTGTAAAGAGCCAGCTATGAGGTTAAGAATGTGGGCGGTTAAAAAGTTCACGTCATTTAGAGTTGCAAAACACCTCTGCATCTGCTACGCCTGCATTTCAAAGACTCACGTTGTTTTCTGGGCTTGTTTTTCATTACCTATGTATGGAAAGCAGACCCGTGGCTCACACACATGCATGCACCACACATAGCTTCTGGGCAATCTCCTGCTGACTGACACCACTGAAGACACTGCAGTGCCGCCTAGTGGATAAAGTGAGCATTTTCCTCAGGGGAGATTCCCCACAATTAAGTAGACTCCAGGGCAACCAAGATTTACATGGGCGTCATTTTTCTCTATAAAAAAGATTACAAAATCAAGCCACAAAAGACAAAAATAAACCTTTTTAGGATATCTAAAGAAACTGATGTCTTTAAAAAATACAAATATTCAGGTATGGCTGGGATTAGCAAAGAACACAGGATTGGAACTGCCCTGGCTCCTGACAGCTGTCACCATTCACATGACCTTGACCGTGGCTGGTTCACAGGACAGGCTGGGTACAGTCACCACTGTAAAAATGACGCCTGGATACCCCAGCCTAGGCCGTTATTCTTCCCAAAATTCAGATTCCCAGAGACAATGCCAAAGCTCCCAAGTCACATTGTTTGAAGGTCAGATCTATGAATTTATACAGCATTCTGAGGTCATAATAGCATAATAAGTCAAAGGCCTTGAAATCAGGATAAATTAATTTAAAATAGAAAAATCAATCTCCTGATTTCATGGCCACTGCAGGCGATGTCAGTCCTTTCAGACAGTGAAAATCAGCACACTAAACAGCAGTCCCAGAGATGAGCCGCACAGGACAGGGCCCAATGCTGTAACATTTTCCTAGGACCCACAAACCCAAGACCACAGAGGGCAGTTAAATGAAAACATTTTGTGGAAAAAAAAAAAAGCTAAAGGGATAAAGCAGGAAGGAAGGAAGGTAACTGACTTGAAGATAACAGGTCTGCGGGAGAAGCAAGGACAGGAGAAGGGATCAGCATCACTGTGTCTGAGACAGAGGAGGCTCTAGAAGGTTCCATGGTCACCCTGCTTGGGGACCACTGAATGGGGCCCAGTGGGTGGCATTGGGATCCTGTGTTCTAAGAAGCAGGGCAGCTGTCAAGTAAATGGCAATTTAAGAAATAAATAAGGCTTTCCTTCCCCATCCCAAAATTGGCCATGAAAACTACACTCAAATGCAGTATTAAATTATGTTCCCTTCTTTCCAATTTAGAAAGGAAAAAAAAAAGATTTCACAAGCACCAACACTCCCAGTTTAACCTTTAAAGACAAAACACCCATGGAGAACAGCTGCCAGCAGCAAAAAAATAATCAATGTGAATCACGACTGTAAGGGAGCAAGCTGAATGGAAAAATACAGATTCCTAAACACGGATAAATTTTTGAACTCGAGTCCAGCTCTCATCTCTTTAGGGTCCATAGCACCTAAGAGGAAACAGCACTCAAAGCCCTTGGTACACAGAATTTACCTAGACCTCAATATAATAGGAGTAGTAAAAAACTCTAAGTCTTAGCACCTCCACTACATACAGGGGAAAAGGGAAGAAAACATATTTAGCCATTAACTTGACTCTTTGACCAACTTATTCCCAGAGAAAGCCCTGGGGGACAGATGAGGATGGAGGACTCCTTGCAGGAGAGCTATGGTCCATTGCCATCAAAAAACCGGAGAAACCCTGCGGCCTCACCACCTTACACAGTCAGAAAGACAGCAGTGCAGGCGGGAGGATGCCATGTGTGTCAGTGCACTCAGGCTCAAAGAGCCTTCACTATTCAGGCAAAACACACCTGCACTTGATACACACAGCCATCTGCACAACACAGCACCTGCTACCTGCTCGCAGACGCCACACCCTAACCCGGCGTCCTCACAGATCAACTGTGCTCCCCAAGTCCCTGACCCTTCCCTCAGGCCTTCTGAGTCTACACACAGGCACCACAGTGAAAATCTTCACACACTCACACCTGCACACATCATGCCAACACTCACTTCCTCATAAATACACCAGATATCCAACTGTCACTTCACACTCAGTATACTCACATTCACTGTGTCCTCACACCCCACACTCATACTGCCGCCTCACACATATTATACCCACACTCACTGTGTCCTCACACCCCACACCCATACTGTCTCCTCACACACTACATACCCACACTCACTGTGTCCTCACACCCCACACCCCTACTGCCTCCTCACACACTACATACCCACACTCACTGTGTCCTCACAC